>JAQGBE010000512.1:0-17668 GCA_034698225.1 Scheloribates latipes | reverse complement strand
GTTATGAATTATGTGTTTGGTGTTCCACAATCTAAATATTGTCTGACCTCGTCGTCGATTCGTGTATAACAATACAACCAATTCTATTCATTGAACACAACTTTCGTTTAAATTATTTCTTTTCTCAATATAGCAATGGTTTTGAGTTTCGAGTGAATTATTGCCGATAGAGTCGAATGCGAGTCAACAGTCAGTAGTCATCAGTGGATGAGAAGAGCGGAGAGGTGTTCACGAATGTCGGGTCTGGCGAAGGCAACCGTCGGTCAGATCCCGGAGGAGTCAAGTCGTGCTCATCTCTGGTCGGAACTGTTCGGCTAATAGTCGACAAAAGAATAAATATAATAATTACCTGGAATGGGAAGTGTAAATATGCAAGACATAGGCATAGGCACAGACACAGCACATGGTAAGCACAAAGGGGTCGTTGTTCTAGTTTTGCGGTCACTCAGAGATAATTGTCCGAAAATTGCCGAAATGGTGGCCAAAAATTAACGGGTAGTCAGGAATAGCTTAATGAGTTTGGATTATGAATCGATGTATCGATTCATGAATTAGTTACTAGTGATCAGACATCTCTCGCAAGTCGTAAAACCGTTTTACGAGTATTCAGATATCGGCGATAACTAGCAATTCATGTAATTTTCAATCGTTTAAGTTTAATATGAAATTAGTTTTTAATGATAACTCGCAATTTTCTCGTAATTAAAGCGATTGGGGATTAAGAAAAACTAAGTGGTAATCAACATAAACAAGCCAAACCAGCAAGGACAACAAGGACATGCGTGTCGATCTGGACGCGAGCCGTACACAGGATTATGCGATTTTATTGCCAAAAAATGAAATAAACGCCAAAAATAAGAAATGCCAGACAATAGTTGTTCAATAACCTGCTCATACATACCTTGATTGCAAAAATTTTGTTTTAAATTACGTTATAATACAATAAACGCTATAATAATTATAATTGGATTTATTTAATAAATCACACGAAGCAGTGAAACGCGTAATGCGAGCGCACAACGCAGTGGTTCACTAAACGTGTGACAAAAGTGGCATTAAAGTGCCACAGCTATGCTGATCTTGCTCATTTGGATCAAACCCTCGTTTGTCTTCTTAGACATTTGTCTGCGAGACTTTTGAATGCGAGCTCAGACAGAATGAGACTAATTATGGCATTCATTCGTTCCAATTATTTTAGTTTTCATTGAGTGGTCAACAGTTGCGGTGACAGTGACTCCACTGCAAGACATGTCGTGTTTGTGTCACTCCATCGCAAAGGCTTTGTCACAAATACCTATCAATTATATTCGGGCGGACCTGAGCTCGTGTCGCGAGACTAAGTGCTGCTCTGATTTGTAGCTCACTTTCTCATATTAAAGCACAATTATTTCTCTGCTCCGTCAGCGAACCAGGTAAAATTAGTCTTTGTATCTCTAATAATAATGAACAGCTTTGTACCAAAACTTGATTAGCGAGTGAACCCTTAGGAAGGCCTTTGTAGTCGACTTCACAATGAATATTCATTTGAGTCAATCCCTTGATTGATACTCGACTCGAGACCTGGCGTTTGTTACCAGAGATCAGTTCAGAGACAATGCGTTGCCGTCAGTGCCTTCGTTAGTGACAAATTCGAGTGACAATTCCAGGAAGTCGTGTCGAACTGGTGTCGAAGTGGTGTCGATCCCAACTTCAAAGCCAAGAACTTCATAGACAAGAAGTTTTCTCGCAGTGAACACCTGAGCAGTGGTGTGCCTGAAGTGCTCGCGCAGTGCACCTCAGAAGTGGTTTGTGTGCCGAAAGGGATTGTGTGCTCACTCGAGAGCTTCACACTGTATAGTGAGTCTGTGCTAGGATGGAGTGCTCGGCAGTAAAGCCAGGTAAGTGTCCAATGAGTTCCTACAACTTTATAATACTTTTAATTCGAAATAATTCATTGTTCGCAAACCGAGTGTCGGTCCAAAAGTTGTGAATATTTGGCCAAAAATGCTGTAATTTTGGGTTAATATTCAGATAATGTGTTTCGTGTTCATTGTGTGACCTCTACTCTACTTTTAACACGATTTTCCACTCCAAAGACATTCAAGTCTTCAAGTCTTCGCAATCTTTGAATTATTAATGAAACTTCTTATTCGAGATCATATTTGGAGCTATCGTATGATTAGATCGTCGATCACTGTAATTGTTCCGTCTCATGTCCACCACTGGAACAGACCCAACAATTAAGAGCTTCTGTTTCCCTATTGTGTGTGTCTGTGGAGTCAAGAGTTGATCCCAGAGTTGGCGATCGAGTCCATCGACATCGAGAGCGACGGACAGCCCATTCATGCAATTACTCCGAATCTAATCAATATTTTTTAGTGTTATGTCATTCCTATATGTTATGTATTATTATTAACCATAGGTTTGTGTGATTACTCTTTGTGTCTCACAAACCAAATGTTTGTTTCAAAGCATTTCATTGTTGGCCCACAAAAATGAATTCCTTTGAGAGACAATCGAATTCCTTTAGAGACAAATTACTGGCAAAACAATTACAAAATATTATTTACTTTAGACCTTAAATCGTCACAAACGGGCAAACATTATGGCAATCGTCTTAACACTTCAATCAATATTATGTCAGTCAGTATTGATTGTGAGGTCAGGTCCCGGGCCGGCGCCGGGAGGCCAGTCGTGCACATCCCCGGCCTTGCGTTCTATTTTAGAGCGACTTATACTTTAATACTCAACAACTTTATAATATAAATCAACTCAATAACGAAATAACTCTTCTTATTCTCCTTCGCCGCTACTGTGCTATTAATATTAGCCCAGTTTATGGACAGCCAGTGAAGTGCAGAGCAATCTCTGTATGTCTTCCCAACCAATTCAAACCAATCCATTGCAATGCAATGCAATCGTATGTAAGACAACACTACTGTCCGATGTGTGCAATGTATGCAACTCTCGAAGCGATTGTTTGGAAACATTTCACTCTTCCTATACATTGTGTTTACTTTCGTTTCTCATGAAAAAGTATTCAAACAAAAGTCGAATTTAAAGTCAATTAAAAACACTTATTATTATAATTGACTTCAAAACACTTTATTCCATATTATATTATAAAGACTTTTGTTCTCTTTTCTCAATTGATTTCATTTCCAGTCCAGTTATTCAACAGTACTGAGAGTCTAGTCTCGCTATACTGTAGAGTAACCACCTCTACATGACGAGCAAGAATGTGCTCGATTGCACTCAAGACACTCCTTGCAATCTCTGCCACTCTCACGATCGCCACTCTGGTTGTGATTGTCTCAGACGTACAGACAAACCGATTGTCTTAGTCTTCACTTGCAATGTATATCATGCGTGAAGTGAATGGCATTCCTCGCCGGAACACAACGGAAGCGTATCATAGATTGGATTTGGAGTGCATTTGCATTACTCGTTGTCTCTGATCCTTGATTTTGAACCTCACACCTCATGCCTCACACCTCTGGGAATGTCTCGAATGCCTCGTTAGGTCTTTCCAGAGGTGGTCACAGCTATTCCAGGGGTGTATCGAAAATATTGTTATTTTATTATTTAAAGTTTGCGAACAAAACAGACAATTCATAAAATAGTTTGCATTCGAATTCCACCCATAAGTTTCGGCTCATAAGCCTGGATGACCTCAACCCAGATATCTTACGACTTGCCATCGAATAGAATTCAAAGAGAATTCGTATATAATTAAACGACTATTTAAACGAATTCTTTCAATTGATTCGTGAATTCAAATCAAAATAATAGCAATTTTTTCGCCAAAAACTTCTCAATTTCTTCGAACAATAAAATTCCTTTTATCGCAAGTCTTGACTATTAAGTAGTGAACGAGTTTTGGACCGATTCTCTCGACGATAGTGAATGTGTGGCAGAAATGAGTTTCGCTTTTCACTTATCTCTATGTCTTGAGTAACAATGAAGTGTTCGCTCATTGCAAGTCATTTGTCTTTTGCAGCGGTGATACCTATCCTGCTATCACTCCTATGTTTGATCCAATGCCAACACCAGAGGAGTTCGGTCGCAGTCCACACTTCTCTGCCCACTGTCACTGTCCGCGGATTCCTCAACTTCCGGACGACAGTCGATGGCACTGTCATTGTCTTCACTCCGGCCTCGGCTGCGGTCAGTGAAAGCAGCGCTTCGGAGCCGCCAAAGATCGCGACCACAGAATCGCCGCAATTTTTGAGTACAAAGTCGTCCGCAGAGGAGATAAAGCCAACGAAAGTGCCACAAGTGATTGAGCCGACCAGGCCTTCCACACAGCTCTACCCGACGGGTTTGGTCACAGTCCTCGGCGGGACTATTGTTAATAACGGTGAAACCACTATCCATGAGACCAAAGTGATCGGTACTTACATCGATGGAAAGTACGCACAAATTCTTCAGAGCACAGCCAAAGTGCACGGACCGGTCCTCCAGACGCCGACCATTGAGCCGACACAAGTCTTCAGAGGCAGCGGTCCCTCAGTGTTTGTGGAATCGCCCTCAAGGAAAGCCTATGCGGTGGCAAACGACGAGCCACTTAAGGATGAGTCCAAGAATCAGGATTTCGATGATAACAATCTTCAAAGCTATCGAAAGCCAGAGCCGCGACGATTGCACCCGAGGTTAGCCTTGAATCCGTTGCGTTCCCGTTGGGCACAGAGTCTGAGGACATCCGAAGATAAGTCTGAGAGCGAGAGCTCGACGACTGTCAACAAAAGTCGGTCCAAAGCCAGACTCGGGACCCGAAGATTCACTTTACCGCCGCGTTCGACGCCTCGGGTGAGTGGATAACACTTTTCGTCTGTTTTATTGATTTTTTGGATTTTGTTTTTTAAATTTCTAATTAAGAAAAGTTCACGAATTCTGGCGAAAAGAGAAAACTTTTCTGATTTTTATTTTCAATGAATAATAAGTGTTTAAAACAAATAAGAAGAGAAGCGTTAGAAAGCAATTGAAATATATAATTGAATTGAATATTAAAGGGAAGGAAAGGATGGCATTTGAAGCGAGGAATGTCTGAATGTCTGTGTGAAGGCGAATATTGATTAAAAACGGCACAAATTTTCAATTTAAATATTTTACAAATGTTAGTCGAAATTGAATTAAACATTCGATTGATTGCAAGCGAGCGTCAGATCATTGAAATGATGAGAATCTGATGTTAAATGACTTAAACTATTAAATTGGAGTCAACTGTCGATTGAAAATTCCGGACCAGAAAAGTGCGTTAAATTTTATTATGAAATATAAGTTTTGGTTGTATTACTCGAAGGACTCGAATGACTGCAAATATTTAATTATAATTAGATAATAAAATTTTATTAACAGACATATGAGTCGCAAAAATAGATTTAAATAACTTTAAATTCCTTTTTAACGGAATAAATGACTGAAATTAAACATTTTTGTTGTGAAACTTTACGTGAATTTCCGGAAGATATGACAAAAATTGTTTGAAATTCTTTGAAATTGTTTGAACCCAACCTATAATTCAATTATCGGATCGGATTTGTCTGATCCACGAAATGCTTGGGACAGAGATGTTGTCGAATGTGCCGAATCTCTTGTTTTGATCGCTTGTAGTGAAAAGTTTTTATTTATAATCTGAAAAGTCGTTCATTTGTTACATAACTAGTGATTTCATTCAAACAAACAAATCTCAGTCCGAAATCAAGTTCTAAATTTAGAAACCATTACAAAACGACTCGATTTGTTTCATTGCCTCGAATTTACTTTTATTTTATTTTAGAAATGAATTGATTCGCGTCTATCAGATCGCCATTTCCTAGAGGCAAGAGATTACTCACAATTCCAATATAGGAAGAATTGTGGCGATAAATAAAGTGCTTCTCACTGGAGTACTGAAGTCAAGTGACCTTATTTGATAAGAATTTTTAAAAAACATAAACGAAGAGATCAGAGATATGTTAGGAGGGGTTGAGGAACGCGAAGACAGGTCTCTGTGGGCTATGTTTTGATGGAAAACTCGGATCCGGTGTTCGTTACAGTTATGGCAGTGTCTGTCTGTGACGACAGGTCTCTGATGGTATGTTTTGGTGTGTCTTATGGTGTGTCAGATGGAGTGCCACTGTTGCCACTCAGACCCACAAACTCAGTCAAACATTACCAGGTATTTGATTGACTGTTAATTTTTGAGTCAATCACCGAAATCTACATTTATATGGGTTTCGTTGACTCAACAGAAACTCCTATTTATTTGTTTGTATGATAATTAGTATTCAATTTAAGGCATATGTTATTGAATTTATAATTAAAGCCAAAAGTTTTGTTAGGATTTTATTTGTTTTTCAATTATTCTAATTATTCTAACGATCGAGAAATGGATAGAATTATTGGTGAGAACTGACGTTCTTTGGCGACCGAACCCGCGTTTGATGACTATTGAGGTAATTGAATGTGAAAATTGATCCCAAAAACGATCGCAAATCAATTAAAGCGAAGACTTGACCGAAAAGGTTAAACAATGCGTTAGCGATAGGGTTGGGGCGGACCTGACACTACTCACGAGCATTAAATTGCTTTTTTAAACGAAGTTAAAAGCCTAGATGTTTTGGTGTTGTAATAGTTATTAAAATGAGACACGAACATTATACCAATGGAATCCATTATTTGCAGAGCTGTGCATTCAAACACTTTCTAAAGTTACCTTTACATGCAATTAATTGGTCCCATTGTGGCCTCAAAAAACATCTCGAATGCACCTGTAATGCAATGTTTGATGTGTTCAGTAGTGTTGCAACTCTTCAGATGCCGATCGGCTCGCAATCCGACCGTTATTTTGGTCAATGAACAACAGACTGGATGAGTAGGTTAGACCCAAATACCTGTCCGACTGACGAATCTGAGTCGACTAGACTAGACTTGCTGTTCGTCTCCGATCTAACCCTTGGAGTAACCAATCGAGTGAACCACAGAATCCTTTCCTTTGCCGATAAATGTTTTGTTGTTTGTCGTTCCGCTAAATCTCAATCAAGCCTTGGGCTTAAATGTGGGCAAAGAAGGCATGTGTTTAGACAATTAATTTGGGAGCACTCGAGCCATAAAGCACCTTGGTTGCTATCGGTCGCTGTTGGGCTCTATTCAGTTCTCGTTTAATAGCGATGAGTGGTTTCGTGTGTTTCGCCGTTTCGTTACTTATTTAGCTAAAGGAAAATCATTGACGAAAACTTTGAAAAAGTCTGAGAAAAGTTTGGAAATGTCTTCCATATCAGTCGAATTCTAATTTGTATGCCAAACAATACTTCCACTCGGATTGTACTCACGACTAGCCTTGAAAACACCCAGAAATGACATCAATAGCATCGGTGCAAACAATTATCATAAACGCAATGTCTATTCGCTCATTAAACTTAACTCAGTTTTAATTGTTTTAATTAATTCATTTATCTCTCTTAGCTCTCAGTGTTGAAGCGATTTTCAAGTTTGAGAAATCGCATATTAATAGTCAGCTCACGAATGTTTTCAAGTGATTGTTACCAAGCTATTTAGCTATTTAGCTTGATTGATCGCTTGTTTTGGCGCAAACCGATGCTAAATTTGAATTATGCAAACTGACCAAGGACTAGTTCTGCTTTTTCATTCGAATTCCTCAAAGGATTTGATTAAATGAAAGGCATTCACGCGTACAATACGGCTATTCATAAGCTTAGCACGATCAATCTTTGCTTTTTGACATATTTTCAATATTTATAAATCAAATGATCAATAAATACAATTAAATGAAAATCAGTTCACTTTTTATTTCACTTTTTTACCGCAATTCGGAATTAGAGGTTTGGACTGAAATTTTCTGCTTTCATGAGTCGGTTATTCGAGAAACTAATTATCAGAATATATAATAATGTTTTCAATTGAAGAAAAACACCAATTCTTGGTCGACGAGCCGTTTCACAACCCCTTTGATCGACGCGTAGGCGTAGACCGAGGCATAGATTTGCATAACATTTGCCGAATTGACTTAAATTCAATGTTCGAATGCCTTCTCAGATATTTCTCAATCGCTTTCTGTTCATTGTGTTGACTCACTTTTGAATAATTAATCCCAATATAAGACAAAACAATGAATTTGTATAACAATTCGTTGTAATCTATTGTAATACAAGAGTCAATCGCTATTACCATCTCTTTATGTAAGGCCCGTCACAGCCGTATCGGAGCCGCCGATCGGCCAAACGAGTCGTTACTGGCGTTCAATATCGCTATAACTCGCTATAAATCTGAAATTCAAAACAATCGCAAACTTTTATGCCTTTAATAAAAATGCATTTTTTCCCGATATAAATAAATCCGAAGGCATTACGAGTGGCAATAAATACAAGGCTTTCCATATTTAAAAAGTCTTTAATGGAATACAAAGTTTAAATGATATTATTTAGTGTCCATTAAACTTGGTTACCATTGACTGAGTTGTTTGCAAAACCGATTTGCAATTGCGTTCGACTTTTAGACAATAAATGTATTTATTCCTAATCTTAAGGTTCAACTGAATCGCTTCAAAGCCAAACTCCCGAAGACTCAATTGGAGGAACGCAAGACTTACAATACAAAAGTACAGACCAGAGTCGAAGAACAGAGCGCTAAACAAACTGATAATGAGCCGCAAAAAGAAACCGAAACCGAAGAGACCACAACTCAAAAGGTCGAAGACGTGATTCCGGAGAGCAAACAAGAGACCAAACAACAGATCCATCATTTGCTTCCTTTAGATATGGTTCCTGACATCGAGCCGTCGAAGGTAGTCAAAGAAGTGCAGACAATAACCAGCGAAGTGACGCAACACGTCGAGGGCAACCAAATTCAGGTCAAGACTCTCACTCTGACCACAACAATCCAGCGAACACTACATCCGTCCGAATTCGAGACCGATTTGGTCGCGCCCACCATTCCCGCGGAGGGCAACGATGTCGACGCCACTTCCATCCAGGAGACCCCAGCGCTGGTCATCTCAAGAACGTATTCAGTCACCGAACGAAGTATGAGAACAACTGTCGTTCCTATATTCGACGGCACATCCACTGCCAGCCATACCGTCACCGAAAGCTTCTTCATAAGAAAACTGATCACTGCCTACAAAACACTGCCGCCGGGAGACGTCTTCCTTCTGGAGACGGGAAGTCTCTCTATGAATGACAACAACTACACCAATGATCTGGCAGTAGATCTGTCCGAACAGAGCATCACTTCAGCACTTTTTGATGGTTAGTATCGAAACGTCTTTCCGAACAAATTTTAACCAAAGTTTAGACGCAATCACTTTCACAGATGAGCCCAACAACGAGATAAGCGCCACATCTGTCGCCCAACCGGTGCCTGTCGTGCCCACACTCGACCCGAGCATGAACTTGGGCTTCCTCTCCAACAACCAGTTGCCACAAATCGATATGAATAACCCGCTATTCTTGGCGGCCGCCCTTCAGAACCCGCAGTTGGCCGCGATGTACCTTGGTCTCCAGCAACTCCAGCAGCAGCAACAGCAACAACCAACACAATACACGACAATCACTCGTCCGACGTCTTACCTGACGACGGACATCATCTACAACACCAAGGTGGTCAGCTTCTATGACGGCCGTTCGACCCGATCGCGAACCATTGTCGAGCCGGCGGGCACTTCGGAGCGAATTGTGGCCACTTATACGACAGAAGTGACGCCAATCATTAACACGAATCCAATGCTCCAGCAATTTCAGGCCAACGCACAGCTGAAGAACGTGTTCGGCACTCAACTGATGGCACCCAAACTGCAAATGACACCTCAGGTCAGTACTGTCAGCAAAACGGTGACCACTGTCACCGACTTCACCAGCACGAAGACCAAGGTCTACACTCTGGTTTACAACGCGTTCAGCACTCGCTACCGAACGGTGACCTCGACCTCGGTGATGCCCACCACAGTGACCACTGTCATCACGTCGACAGTGCCCGTAGGGGTGGCCAACACTGTCAACCCGTTCAATATTTTCGGCTAAGAGTCTCAAAGACTGCCATCCGTTCACTTGTTATGCACTCATATGACACCCGGTTTAAACACTTTTCAGACTTACAGTCATTTCGTTTAACAAATTCATCAAAATTAAGGCCAAATCGAGAGACAAATCGAATCCTCAATACTCTACTAATTATTGGAAACATTGATCGCTTGTAAGTGAAAGTTGAGGTTAAATCTGTCAAACATTTCCATCAAATCATTCTTAACTCTATTCACTTCTATAATCAAATCATTTTTTATTCAAATTAAAGACTTTGTTTGTAGTTAAGAGTCATTTGAGTTTCAATCGTTGATAACTTAATGATAAGTATTTTCAACGATTTGTTTCAGATTCTTATCAAATGCTGTAATGACTTAAATATTTATTCATTTTGTTGTCATTCGTTGTAACAAATGTTGAGAATTGTTGTAAAGAGTTGTTAAGGAATTGGAAACGAATTCCATTACAAACGACGGCTCACGACATGAGATGTAATCTAATTTCGCTTTTGATTACAAATTCAGATATTGTTTGAGAATATTCGCCAAAACTTATGTTTAATTCAAACGAAAATCACTTTCAATAGAATTGATATTTTTTTATTGCGTTTGTGATAATTATTATTCATTTTGACTCATTTTGTTATCAAATGAGAGCAGAACTGGCGATAAGATTCGGATTCGCATTGTTTTGCAGTATTTTTCACAATGTTTTGTATCTTTTTATTGAATTTTATATAAGATTTTTATACGATTTGTATATTATTTTCGAGAAATGTTTTTTGTTGTAAATTAAAACTTTAAAAACTAAAATCATTTTAATTTATCGGCGAAAGCGTTGTCACGGATTCGGTCTGTATTTGGCGCACAAAAGATGAGCCATTATTCCCATTATACTGAAAGCGCTATCACTTTCCGCCACTTCTGTCGGTTCGCTGCAGAAGTTTAAGCACTCGTGGGTAGACATAAACGCCGGCGTCCTTTCCAAATATGAAGTCGATGTGACTCCACCTCTGGTATGGCACCAAATAGTCGTCCATAAGTGGCACTGAATTTAATAAAACCCAATTAAAGTGATTTAATGCTGGCTTACAAACCATTGAGGCTTTGTTTGAGTCGCAGCACATCGGAGGGATCGGCCAACCAGTCGTTGGACGACCTGATCAGAGCTATTTTGGTCGATGTGATTGCAGTCAAATTATATTCCGGTGGAGTGTCCTCGCCGTAAATTATTCTATTTTCACGCTTTCCATAATCGAATTTCTGAAACCTCTTATTGCGGACCATTTGGCCGAAGTGAGACACGTCCCAACTCGACGTCCCCGCCGGGGTGTGACTGAAATACACGCCGAGACGTGTCTGCAATTCGAACAGAGCTTAACTTAAACCTAAGCAAGTCAAATATTGTGTCAAATATTGTGCTTGTTTTTTCTTCACTATGTGATAGGAATTCATTTGAAGCAATCGGCACTCGAATGTGAATTCCGGGAACTTTTTTTAAGTCAATTGTGAAATTTTAAAATGTAAAGAGCAAAAGTGTGGCTGCAAGTGAGCACTGACCATGTTCAATTGGTTCTCGTCGAAGCCGCACATCAGAAACAATATATTAGAGCAAATAAATCTGAGTCTTTGGTCGCAGATTTCCTCGGCTATGTATTTCACCAATTTGTTCGGCGGCAGAAACTCTCCGCCAATCACTCTGTAGAGAAATACAGACACAAATATAGCACTGAAAGTGAGGTCATCACAGAATCGCTTATTCAATATCGTATTGTTTTAGCGAACGCGAGACAGCGATCGATAAGCAGTGACATTCAAATGTAATTCGACTGACATTTAATTAAATTCCAGGAATTTATGCTAAAATAGAAAATATTATTAATAGTATTAAATCTGGAAAACATTTTTTGCTGTTTAATAATAGGTTGAAATCGGGTAATAAATTTCTGGTTTATCTAATCACGATCAGTTTTAGATGCAAATCTAGAATAAAGTTGGGGTTAAGCCTTAGATTATTATCAAAAATCCCAAATTAATTATTAATTAGTATTAATTAGAGGCCAAACCTGAGAGCAGTGCTGAGGTCCGCAAAGTAGCGAATGGGAGACTCAATACTCCCGACGTATGCGACCGGCGCTAAGGCCACGAATGGGTCGATCACTTGCGCCCATTCGGGCTTCGATGCCAAGAGTGCGAACATTATTGCTGTCATTTTGCATGATTAGACTTTTAGACTTAATGAACGTTTGGCATAGCTATCGATTATCAATTACCAGTTCCCTGAGAGTGTCCGATGTATCCGATCGAGGCTGCAGTCAATGCGAACATTGATTTTCAGATCGATTAAATGGTTAATGTCTTACAAGAGTTAGTTGTCTTCAGAATGTGCTTGATTACAGCTGGCAGGTCATAGCCAGACATCTCATCGAAAGTGAAGCGCCAGAACTTTTTATCTTAATAGAAAATTGAATTATCAATGCATTTGCAGAGTAGACTGAAAGTGCCTTTGATGTCGAGCGTCGTGTGGTTTGTCGAGTAGACGTTTCCCCGCGAGTTGGACAGCCAGACATCGTATCCCTGTTGCGACAAAAGAAAGGCCAAGTTGTTGGCCACTCGTCTGTCCGACGGATCGTCGAAGGGCTGGTTAATGAGCCAATCGGTGGAAGAGCCCATCAGTCCGTGCTGTAGGAGAAGTGCCTTCCGAGCGGTGACCGCATGTCTCGGATTTACGATCCGATGCACTCCTAATATGTAACCATCTTTTGTGATCACGTAATGCGTCTCTGCTTTGAAACCTCTCGAAGTTATTATCTGAACCTTTGGTGGCATAAAAGTTTGATAACGAAAATGATCTCATTTTATCAATAATTCATCGCTTCTTATATAACACAGTATAACAGAGAACAGCTATAGCTTATTGAATTGGACATTAAAGGAATGCGGGAAATAAATTAGGTTATCTCCAAGGGATTAGCGAGCAATTGATTCAAGTTAACTTGCTACATGATTAAGCGACAAATCGATTCAAATATACCGCATCCCGGCCTTCGTCCGGATCCAGTGTGACATTGACGCCCACGTAAGAGCCCAACGGGTTGTCATCGGGCACACAATGGGCGATAACGTGTGAAGTGAAAACAAATAGCAATGAAATAATAAAATTATTGCACATTTTTGGTGTCAGACTTTGGAAACAAGTTTTTCATCGCTTCGTAATTAGTATCGCAAACGAAGACAAACCACAACTGAAGGACAAACCAATGCATTGCCAGCTATTAGTCATTCCCTTATATTTGTTGTTTATTTAAGTCTATGATTTGGTTATTTCCAAACAACAGATATCTCTTAAATAAAATATGATTATCGGTTGATTAGGTCAGCCCTCGATTGATAATAGCAATCAATTTGATACGCCATCAGTAATAAGAGTGGTTCTGCGAATCGAGTCGGGAAAACACATGAGAGACGTTAAAGTTTGATGGGTTCAGCGAAAATCAGCAAGAAGAGATTGAGTCTGGGATGCCTGGCCTGATGCCCGGCTCAATCGCAATCTCCTTTATTGACTATTTGTTGACTCTCTCGACGCCTCTCTTTATCTTCCGCATCACATCCTCTCTCTCTCTGTTTGCTTTCAATTCGCTTTATGTATGAATAATATTCTTTTTCTGTTAAGTCAAACACAATTCTCGGAAACTTATTCGCAAATAAAAACAAAATCCGATCCAAAATGAGATCGGATTATAAGTAAGACTTGTTTGTACAGAATATTCTTTGCATTTATCGATCCAATCATCGCATCTTTTGACGAATCGCTTTTATATTACTTTTATCCACATCTTTGATGAAATGAGTAAAACAAAGAGCAAGGCCAATATATATTTTTTTGCGTGACTTCCCTCTAATTTCTATTAGCGTATCGAATAATATGATAAGAGTATTGATTTATTTCCGTTGAATTCTATTTTTATAGATAATATGTGGAATGAAAGCCATGCGAAGCAAAACAAATCGTTTTATTTCATTCTATATTATTAGCGAAGGACTATGAATGGGGTCTGAATTCCATTGAAACATAATTTTGCGTAATATGCAAAATATGGAATCATCTCATGAATTGTTAATGGATTACAAATCGCACTCTAATATAATATTATTATACGACATATAAATATATCACAATTATTGGCCAAAGTTGTTGACTAATGAATTCGCGGGAATCCCAACAACTGCTTCATTATTCGACTTTACTTTGCGAACATCTTCACTGAAGAATCTCCTTAAAAGATGAATATTGACTGAAAAGTTCGAGGAATTGATAAATTGAAAAGTCATTGATCATTGCAATTGTGAATGGAATCGCTGGCAGTCAGTCAGTCATATGAAACCCATGTCCGAAATCAAATATCGATTTTTCATTATTACTTCGCGAAAAGTTGAAAACGGTTTCCACGACTCCATGTAATCAATGCTTTTTAAACCCAGAAATAGTTTTCTGGGAATAGGTTTTGCAAAAATAAATAATACAATAAAATGATAACAATTAGACTTTTATTGTTAATAATTTTATTGTTCGTGATATCTGACAGAATACAGATGAGCGTAAATGCAACGCATTGTGAACTCCGTTTGGTCTCCCGTTTTACCTTGCTCATCTTAGTTCACTGTCAAGGGCTGCAATTTTGAAGGTTTGCCCTTATCGAGCCAAATTTATTGCACATTCATTTTGGTTTTCGAATTTAATCTTTAGTTAAAATATGGATTTCAGAGACTAATTATTGGAGACATTGCATAATAAACGACGATATGATACCTGATCTGAGCAGTAAAGCACTCGTGGGGTCTAATCAATAATTAACGCACTAATTAATTCCGAGAAATTCAGTCCATATGAGACCCTCTTAGCCGAAGATATCCTCTTTTGAGATAAGTTTTTTTTATGGAAGTCATGAAAATAGTGAGCGAAGTCATCAGCGATGAGCGAACCAATGATTTGATTTGAGCAACACTTTTGCGTTCAAAGATATGCACAAATATATACCGAAGAAAATCTAAATGTCTTCGTCTGGAAGTACTGCTGTAAGTAATCTATATCTGAGTTTTTGAAGTACAAAAAACACAATAAATGAAGAGAAGTCTAACAAAATTTATTGCATTGGCGTTCCGTCCGCTCGTTTGGCTCCACTGGAATGGCCTAACCGTCAGCCCATTGCTGGCCTCATAGCCGAGGGCTCATTCTTTTGCCTCGAATTTCCTTTCCTTTCGGCTCTCATTCGCCACTCTTTTGACTGTGCATTCTGTCCAACAGTAAGCGTTACGCAAAGCCGGGACTGCTTTCCGCACTTCGCATAACTCACAGTTAGTGCTCTGAAATTGCTTTTTCGCCAAAAGATATGCGAAACGAGAAAAAATCGAGACATTGACTGAACAAAGAAATCCCAGACTTAGTGTATGCATGGCTTCTTGTGATAGTCTCTTCTCAACACTTGTCTTATGATAAATTAGAAATTTATTCGATCGATATATCAGCTTGGTACAGTCTTGGACTCTAACAAGTTAGTAGAAAGGAAAGCGCTTTACATGGATTTGAATAAATAGTCGAGTAATGTCATACTTAAGTACATTTGGAAGAATAGATTCGAATAAATAATTAATGAGTTGGTTATGTAATGAGGAACCACTTGGTTAGTTGACTATAAACAGCTCATCGTTCGGTTGATTACGTGAATTAGAAAATATCATAATATATGGTCAGTATTTACATGACAATAGAGTTAACGGAGTTATTGTTTCTTAATGCCGAGTAGACAGACGCGGGTCGACCAGAGCGTGTCGGCCAGTCTTTTGCGGAACTTCTCGGTGTGAGTGTGAGTGTGATTGTGGGCATATTTGTGTTTGTGGCAGCACTTGGTCTTCGCCGACTTGAGGCACGCGAAAAATGCCTTTCATATCAAACAAATGATCTCATCTTAGATAAGCCGACCCGGGATTACATTCAATTGACTTACGTTTCTGAGCGCACACTTTGGCTCAAATGACTCTTTGGATCCGATGAAGTTCACAAACTTATGCGCTCTAATGAACCGATGGCCGCACTTCCATACGGCGGCCCTAATGGCAGAGAGACAAATGTCTTAGTCTTGGTTTGGCATGAGCATGGTCATTGGCATTGCTTTGAGTGCACGCTAATGGCACCAGACAAATGACCATGTTGTTCGCAGGCAAAGCAAAGCGGGTCAAAACACTAACAGAACAATGGCTTAATTAAATTGATAGAACGGCTTAATTATCTAAAGTGATTGAAGATTGAGTGAAGGCATGGCCAGTGGATAAAGAGTAAAGAGGCTTGGCAACACCGACAACTAAGAGCTTGACAAGTTGTATTATCTATGCTATGACTTAATTAAGAATTACTGTACTGTACAAGCAAAGCCAAGTTCAATTTGCAGATTAGATTCTTGAATGTTCTAAAAGTGTGATTCACTATATAAAAAGTGTTATATATATAGAGGAAAGCCTTACCCGTATTCCTCAGCACTGAAGCACTCGACTGCACAAACGGTTAACACAAACGTTAGGCCAATAACGACATGAGTGGATATGCCCTTCGCTGGTGAGCGACATGTCTTGAGCATCGTTACAGACCAAGACTGAAGCGATGCTGACTTTGGCTGAGCGCTCGTCGCCACCGATCGCTCGCCGCTGTGCGCAACTGCACTCCAGCACAGACACAGACACAGATCGGTAGGTCTAAGTCTGTGACAATCGCAAGACAATAGGCAATAGACTATCACTGACTGAGTCGATAGTATACCTCTTCACTTGTGATAACACTCCACATCATAGACTCGATCCTCTATTAGAAGCTAATAAAACTTGTCTTATGAAACCGCGAACACACAGAACACTAGAAAGTGCTTGTCATAGCTCCGGGCCATTCCTGTGCCTCTAATTTCCGATCTCTTGACTTTGAATTTCTTATGGCATAAGAGTTAGTCTGGCCTTCACTCGTCGTCAGCCTATCGTTAGTGATCTCGCCTTAAATATACTTAAATTCAAACATTTCGCTAACATTTCATCAGTTCTATTGTTAAGTGCCGACAAAGTGGGCGTTCAGTTATCGCTCATCCCTTCACCCGATCCTACGTTTGCATCCCTCATGTATTCTAACGTTTTATTAACGTTCAATCAATCTTTTACACTCAAAACAAATATTGACCAGGATGTCGCTTTCATTTCATACGGTTGTAGAATTATAAACAATATTAATTCTATATTCTGTATGTATGAAACCTGTTGAGAATCACGATGAAATTAGAATTATCGCAATCCTTGGCAGGTTTACTGGATTTGATAGAAGAGTAGTTTTAAACATTTATAATTGCCATGAATTTGGTTTAAAATGCCAGACCAGACGACGTTATTAAGGTTCTTTTGTAGATTAGATATTGTTTGCTAGAATAATGTTGCTGATTAATTTAAATGGATAATTATAACCACAGTCCAAGGTTCATTCCTAATTTGATGTGCACAGTGTGTACTACACACTAAGAAATTCATTAACCGAATGCACTAAACTACTTATGTAGGACTCCAATTGATAGGCGCCCAGTGACCAAACATGTGCTAACCCGGGGATTGGGGGGCGTTACTGACCACTGGCCGTCCCGTCAG
>JAQGBE010000511.1:0-17710 GCA_034698225.1 Scheloribates latipes | reverse complement strand
ATCAATAGCTTTTCATTCACAATTGGCACCATGATGCAGCAAGGATCCGCTGTCACGCCCAAGTACGCTTATCATTCTAATTTATCAGTGATGCTCAAGGGAGATCAGCTAGTTTATCGGCTGGATTTTTGCCACTACCCTCTATTCACGCTCTCGAGGACGCGGTGCGAAGGACGCAGAGATTTATCCCATGAATTGGATGATTTAAACCAAGTCAAAATTGAATATAGACTTAATTCAACTTAATTTAGTGAAAACACTCTAAATTCTTGATAAAAGAATCCCTCCCTACCCCTTGCTGACTGAGCTTGGGCATCACTCGACTAACATGAATGAATAGTCAGATAAACGAATAGTGTTGAATAATGTTGTTGTTGTTGCTGTTGATTAGCAGTTAAAGCGATGCAGTATAATAGAATTGATACAAATTCCACAAAAATGAACATGTTCTCTGTTCTCCGACCTCAATTGCAGAGCAATGTCCACGCGAACAGTGGCCGCCATTTGGTACTTCTTCACACTAATAATGATCTCTTCTTATACCGCAAATTTGGCCGCCTTTCTGACGGTCGAGAAGATTGTCTACCCTATAGAGGACGCCGAAAGTCTGGCCTCTCAGACGCACATCGAGTACGGCTGTCTCGGCAGCGGGTCGACCAAAGCGTTCTTCGCCGAGTCCAACATTCCTAACTACAAACGGATGTACCACTTCATGAAGAGCCGACCGCACGTCTTCGTCAAGAACAACGCCGAAGGTATCAAACGAGTCAAAGAGAGTAACGGGAAATACGCTTTTCTAATGTGAGGCCAACGCCCGGCGCAGACACCAGTGACCGGACACTAACAGATACCTGATATCGATTGCAGGGAAAGCGCTTCCATTGAGTACAACGTGGAGCGCGAGTGCAATCTGACCCAGATAGGAGGGCTGCTCGACAGCAAAGGCTATGGGATCGCCACCAGGAAAGGTCAGTCAGCACGCAGTCAGTGAGTGCTTTGCAATTACTGGACACTCATCTCAATCGGAAACAGACTCTCCGTATCGGAACCCGTTATCACTAGCAATACTCAAACTGCACGAAAACGGTGTTTTGCTCCTATTGAAGGACCGCTGGTGGAAACAGAAGAAGGGTAAGCAAGCAATAAACACTAGTCTAGACAGTCCTCCCTAATTAATGTCTACATTGATTTGCATCGCGATCGCAATCAACGCCCGATTAGGGGGCGGACAGTGCACCGAAGAAACGGGAAAGAAGTCGTCTTCGGTGAACAACCTCAGTATAGAACACGTCGGGGGAGTGTTCGTCGTCCTGTTGGGAGGGCTGTCCCTCTCGTTCTTAGTGGCGATCTTCGAGTTCATATGGAGGACCAAAAGGGATGCCAATAAGGTCTGTAACTTATGACCCACTTCTGTATACCAGGATAATCGATGCTAACATTGAGTTGTATTGTGAAGGACACCATCTTTGACGAGATGATTAAGGACCTGAGGTTTGCGTTCGCCTGTCAGAGCAAAACCAAAACCATTAAGAGAAGGGACGATGACTTCTATAGGGAAGACAAATACGACGGCTGTCCTCCGCAGTACAGTCCGGACTTCAATACTATTTATTAACGAATCAACTCTTATAATGTTATTATATTTTGTTTGACTATAATCTGTAAATAATTGTAAATAACTTTTTTAAACAAAACATATCCAATGTTTTCGATTCTAAATAATTCAGATTTAACTCAACTTTTTGTAAATAAGTTTTTAATCATTTACTTTAATTTAATGATCCATCGATTCCGCAATTAATTCAAAGTAATTCGATTATTATGACGGCAAGCGACAGCACAAAACCAGATTGGCAAGCTCATTCAATGCCAGTCCAATAAATTACATAATCTAATGTAATTGAACACAATGCAGCTTGCTATTAAATTGTGTGCTTTCAAGGGATTCTGGCCTCGATCTGGACTCGATTTTGACAAATGGGTCTAAAAATATAATCTGGAAAGTTGCCTAATTGTAAGGAGCAAGGTCAGACAATTTAATTGTTGGGTGCAAATTGCTGACCAGACAGTGACAGTGTCTAATAGGATCGCACATCGGGTTTGCTGGCTATCAATATTGTTCTAGAACCAGACATGCGGAATAGGGGGGATTCCAAAACCCCCCCTTGGAGCGAAAATTTGGAAAATCCCCCCTTAGACAGGGTCCGAAAAATAGCAAAGGGTTCCCCCTTTTCATCGATTTTTCCCATGATTTCTTCAAATTTAACAGGATTTAAACTGGATTTTAACTAAATTAACTAGATTTAGGCTCAATTAAGCATAATTATTGCTTAAAACTGCTAAATTTAGCTAAATTAGGCTATTTCAAGCTTAAAAACAGCTAATTTAACTGAATTTGCCCCTATTTGGCCCGTGACGTTTTTTTCTGGACGTACTTTGGTACTTCAACCCCCAAAATCCCCCCTCCTAGAGCCACAAAAATCCTTAACATTGTTTCCTATGGGCAAGGCAAAAATTACCCCCCCCCCCCCCCCCCCACTAGGGGTCAAGTCATTCCGCATGCCTGGTCTAGAACATTGGCACTTGCAACATTTGATGACATTCGCCTGTTTACACTTTGCCAATTCATAATTGCCAATTATTATTCGGTAATAAGTGTTTAAATAGTATTTAAAAAGTATTATTTCTAGAATACTATGGAAATACGGGTTTTAATAACTTTAATGACTTGAAGGCAAAGAACAACTCAAGGGTTTGCGTGCAGTCAATGGTCCGACAGTCGGAACCAACAGTTTATTCACACCATTGGAACATAAATTACAATTGGATTGCATTCAACAAATTTATTTACAAAATGACTCGACTATACAATTGATTCAAAATGATATGAAACCATAAACTTTAAAATAAATAGACGACCGGTCACTCGACGTGAATGTCTTTGCCGACCGATAGAACCGGTCGGTCGACCGGTCAATGACTATATTCCAACTGTTGACCGAATCTACAGAATATCTTTCAACAATTGTTTTGTGTTTTCGGTCAACGTTTCCGGGAATTTGATCTCAAAATGTATTAACATATCGCCTCTTCGGTTGGGCTCTTTGGGGTACGGCAGTCCGTGGCCGGCCATCCGTCGGACAGTAGTTGGTTTGACCACTTCTTTGAGTCTGAGCGGAATCGTCTCCCCGGTCAGAGTGGGCACATTGATTTGGGTGCCGCACAAGGCCTCCTTCAACGAGATCTTCGCGGTGTATATCACGTCCGCGCCATCGCGTCTGAAGTGCGGGTGAGGCTTGTCTTTGATGACGAACACGATGTCAGATGGAATCGACCCCATGTTCTGATCGCCTTCCCGTTGGAACGTTATTTTGGTGCCGGCCTTCCATCCGGGCTTCACGTTAATGGTCAGCACTTTGTCTTCTTTGCGACAACTCTTTCCGTCGGCGTTGAGCACTTTCCGCGTTATCTTCATCTTTTTGGTGCATCCTCTCAGAACTTCTTCGAGCGTTACCATCAGCTGGTGCTCAATAGGCGGGTCCTGTTTGGGCCGTGACTTTCGCGGTGAGCCCATGGACTGACCCATATTGGAGAACGTGGTCCGTCCACCACCTCCTGGATGTCCGCCACCCACGAAGTTGAAGACATTGTCGTTGTCGACATCCATGCCATCGAAACCAGAGGAAGTGAAGTGAGTGCCACCACCGGACTGACCTCCAAGTCCTCCCATATTGAAGAACATTTCGAAGGGATTGTCGGTTCCGAAGAACTGACTGAATGTCTGTCGGGGGTCGCCGTGGAAGCTGTACGAGAACTGAGGACCCGCGCCATCGGCTCCGCCGCCGCCGCCGCCACCACCTGATGGTTGACCTTTAAGACCTTCCTCGCCGAACTGGTCGTAGATGTCTCGCTTCTTCTTATCGCTGAGCACTTCATAGGCTTCTGCGATGTCTTTGAACTTCTCTTCGGCACCTTTGCTCTTGTTCTTGTCCGGGTGGTACTGGAGGGCCAGTTTGCGGTACGCCTTCTTCACCTCATCCTCCGTGGCCTTCTTGGAGATTCCCAGTATCTGATAGTAGTCTTTACCCATGAGGTATCACTTGAATCGACGATTAGTGAACAAACGAATTATGTTTGGTATCACTTGAGTTAAGTTGACTTCACTTGAGTTGACTTGAGTTTACTTCGTTGTCAGTCGTCTCACATCGCATCACATCCGAGGCTTATATAGTCTGACATAACGTCCAGTCGTTTCCACACTTTTCAATACGATTCCAGAAACTTCGAGAAACTGGCGACTCGTCTGTAAGCGCTTATCTCGCGTTTGCGTTTTGGTCCTTTAGAACGTTTGGAGTGGCATTGGGTGTACGCTTGCCATTCAGTATTCAATAGACATATAAATTCGCTGCTGAATAACACAAATCAATTGCACTATTGGTAACCAACTCTCGGTAAAAACAAGCATGCTACAAAATTCGGTTGGACACAAATACCTAGTCAATGTAACTTTATTTATTATATCTAAATGAGTCAATGAGACACTGCTATTTTGATGGCTCAACTATTGACAATTGTGGGACAAACTAGGCTTTTCTTTAACTGAGTTAACTTGACTTTGATAGGAGGCGGAGATTATAAGGGATTGCGTTGGCGTTGATTTGGCAGAGAATAGTCCCGATGTTTGCGGTCGACTCGACTCTCGACGCGAGGCTATGGGCTGAACAGAGCACTCGACTCGACTCAGTTCGGGTGACCACAACTCAATCCACTAAACACTCAACTCTTATGTCCAGACCCTCAACCATATAAAGTGTTGATTGTCTGCATTTATATGTTAAATATAATGAATTGAGCTAGGTGGAGGGTAGAGGGATCATGTTGTGCAGCCAACTAATCGATAGCACGATTACATGCATTGATTAGGCAATAGGTTTGACACGTAGTTTCTCGCAATCACAACATGTGGTTTGCGTCGATTCTAGAAATTGCCTCAACCACCTCGACTACCTCGACTACCTGATCATCTCGATCACCAATTGCTCACTGCGTCTCACAGAGAACACATCCGCAGACGAGCGTTAAGGTCAATCAATTCTTTAAATAGATGTTTGGTCGCACAACTGTTCACAGCTCTTGTGCTGCTCTCAGTTGGCTCACTCACTCGACTCGAGCACTTGAACTAGCAACTAGTAACTAGCAACTAGTAACTCGATTGTCGATTGTTGATGGTGATTTGAACACAAACTAGCATGGTATTGTTGCTTGTTGCTCGACACCATCGTAGACATTGCACCTCTCTTTTGAGGCTATGCTCTATTGTAAATATTACAACCATTAGAATCACATTCAGTGCATACCCTCTGACCTGACCTCACATTTATCGCATTCATTCGAATCACATTTGGGCTGACATTGGATTTTGAGCTATGCTTCGCTTATTTGAAAACATCGAATCATATTGATTCATATAATGATATCAGCTTGATAAATGGAATACGAAATATGATTAATTGGCTAACTTATTCAGCAGATTAATAAAAATATTATTTTAATTATCTTGGGTTATAAGCTGAGTAAAGAGGGGGTTAGGCCACACCCAGCAAAGCGAGGCCACTACCGAGCCAGGTTACTAGAGACTATTATTGATAAATTAGCTAACTGTCAATTGAAAATACAGATCAATAGTTAGAATTTTTATAACTTATATCAATGATAACTATAGAATGATAATTTGCAAATGTGAGTATCGCCACCACCAAGTTTCAAAGCTGCATTGGGTCTGCAACCAGAACTAGACAGTTCCATTTGTCTGCCAATAGTATCTGATTGGTCTGATTGGTCTGGGCACTAGTGAAAGACCACTTTAAATAAAAATAAGTGAACACTACACGTGTAAAAGAAAAACGTAAAACCAGTTCTTATCTGTCGAACAGCGAATTAACTCAATTCGAAGTGATTTTACTTTTCAACTAAACTTTTTTGAAGTTCAAAAACACTAAAAACAATATCAAGTTTTAAAAACAAATCTCTTAAAACTAGCTCTCGTGGTAACCACTGGTCGCTAACCATTGATTATATCATTACTTTATTAGAATCGATACCTTTTATAAGACAAATCAGACAAATCGAGTCCACGTGTGGACACTAATTACCACCAATTGCTACGAAAGGGTTGGCCTTTGAATAGATCCTAGGAAAGGTTATTCGGAGTTCAAACTTCACCAAAAATTATTCTGTGATTTATTGATTTGATAAGAGGTCACAAGAATGTGGTCTTAGACCCGAAGAACGAGTGCAAGAATCGCATTAAACAAATACTTTACAACAGATCTGTTGAGGCGATAGTCGCGAACTCAAGTCTATAAAAGTTGTCTCCCGTTTGCCGAGAGCTTTCATTTCGGTTTTCGAGTTCACACAAAATGCACATAACATCCAAACTAATTGTTCTGTTCATAGTTTCTTCGATCAAATGTAAAGTATTCTGATAACGATTGATCGAACGTTCAATTAATTCGATTGATTGGATTTCCCAAGTGGTCGACTGCACCAGGGTGATTGCCGACGAGCGCTTCAATGAGGAATGCCTTTTCCACCACAACAAGTACCGCGATCTGCACGAAGGCACTGACCGGTTGCGGCTCAACAGAAGTGTAAGTCTAGCTATTGATTGCTGCGGACATATGTCGGACGCAAAACAAGTGATTCATCTATTGATTCAAAGGCCGTGGAGTTTGCTGTGACTCGGGTCAGAAAGATCGCCAATATAGCTGATAATTCTGGCCGACCGAGTTATGTGGACACTCGGGTGGTTTACGGCGAGAACTTCTACTGGTTCTACGACCATCAAGGCTACCACCCGTGTGAGGACGCGGTCAAACTGTGGTACAACGGCATCGATCACTACAATTACAACAAACCGGGTTTCGGCGAACATTCCGGTGGCTTCAGTCAACTGGTTTGGCGGACCACTCAGTCCATGGGCTGCGCCCGCGTTGAGGACGACAAGAACGCCAATTACCCGCAGACTTACATTGTATGCAATTACTGGCCGCCCGGAAATGTCGACCGACAGTATCCCTATAATGTGCTGCCACTCAAAAGCCGGCCCTCCAATGGCAACAGCGGTAGTCAAGGAGGGAATAATTGGGGCGGCGTTGGTGGCAGCGGTAATGATTGGGCAGGCGGTCAGGGCCAAGGAGGCCAGAGCGGTGGACAGGGGGGACATAGACCGGGAGGCAGTGGCAGCCAACGACCAGACAACCAAAGACCACAAGGAGGTAACCGACCGGGAGGTGATTGGAACGGTACCGGCGGACAACACCAGGGGTCCAACGATGGCTACTGGGGCTCAGGCAGCCAACAACAGGGCAACAGACCTGGAATGGGCGACGGATACCCCAACAACAGACCGCCACAGCCTCCTAAGTATCCTTAGATCCGATTGCATCTAATTTTGCCAAGTTGTTTCCACTTTTCTAGTATAAATTACTATCTCATTCTATGTCAAATAAAACTTATTTATTTTGAAGTTCATCAAAATATTTAATTTAATTGCTGAGTGAAGGTCACACTGGAAACTTATCTGCTAATTAGCTAGGGATAAGTTGCAGAAATGATTGGCGTCGCTAACGAAATGGAGAGTCATTACTCTTGATTGGAGTGATACCAATGTGACAGTGAAAGTGAAAGTGAGAGTGAGAGCCAAGGGATTCCACAACTTTCGCATATCTCGATCGTTAAAATTCAAGTCTTCGAATTCAATTTGAACCGTAAGTTCGGTTCAATGCGAAGAAGTTTGACCAAAAAGGTCGGTACAAAACGGTTAGAAATTTCTTTTATAGACAGTGTTGGCCAGTGTTGGTCACAAATTAAACTTGCTGCGATGAACAAACAAAATAACATTGATTGGACGATGGTCACTTGCCAGTGGCAACTTATTTTTGAAAAAACATATTCGTTTGTACTGAAATAGTTTTGTAGATCAGTAGCATTGAAGCGCATGCGAGTAGTCATGTGAGTGATCAACAAAATGTGCTAACATTTAAAATTCAATAACAATTTTATTTATGATTTAATCTGAGTTTATATTAGTTTATATAGATTTTAGTTTAATTTAGTTTATTTAAATGAATTTACTCAATGAGTTCAAGAGACAAAAGACATGTCACAACTCTGCAAGTGATGACAGCGACCGTTACCTCGACTTCGACGGTAAAATAGTTTATCACAATCGGATCGATAGCGCCGATCGGGTGCTCCGACCACTGGTCGCCAAACTCAATGATCTGTCGGATCCTCTCAACAATAAGATGGTGATTGGCCTCGACTGCGAATGGGATGTCCGGCCCAGACGTAACTAATATATATTAATATAACAATTATAGAGTTGTCACCACTTTTGACCGCTTTTAGCGTCGAAGGTCTGTTTGGTTCAGATCTGTCTGGACTCGAATGACTGCCATTTGTTTCACTTATCGGCCATGAATTACAAGATTCCCCAATCGCTGGAATCACTCATATCACACAAGAACTGCATTAAAGTCGGACTCAATATTAAGTCTGACTTATATAAGCTTCAGAGAGATTATGAACTTGGCTTCGACCAGATTATGGCTGGCGATGAACAGTCCGTCGTTGACCTGTCGCTGATGGCCAACCAAATGCTAGGTTTGCGCTCAACGATCGGTATCATTCTTATCACGTTATAATCTCATGATCTGATCCACAGGAAAATCCGAGCGCTGGAGTCTGAGCCGATTGTCTGAGTACCTGCTGAAGAAACCGATCCGTAAAGAACTTCAAGTGAGTAATTGGTCCCGAAGTGGACTGTCTCGTGACCAGCAAAGGTATGCCGCCATCGATGCCTTCGCTTCACTCCAACTCTATTACGAAATTAAAATGAGAGCCACTCCTCTCGGCTTCTCCTGACATCACTTCAATCCATTTGAACGCTTTAATTGATTAGTTTATATAAATTTATAAATAGTTTATATACCAACAGAGTTCGATGTATATCATCATCATCATGATCATGCTACATTAGTGGTCAACAATTATAAAACTTGTCAAATAATAACTATATATCACATGATATGACACATTTCAGTGGCATTTGTCGCAATCGATCACTGTTTCAGTGGTTTGTTCAGTGATTGTGATTCGCTTTTGTTGTGAATTAACACATTTCGGTCCGAATCGGCAAAATTGAGCAAAACTACAACACTTCTCAGCTGAAGAAACTCGGGTATAAAAGTGGCGTAAAACGGGCCGAACATACAAAAGCCGATCCACTCGCAGATGGCGGCTACCGATCGGCCCAATGAGTCCCTGACGTAAACATTATTCCAAAACTTTTTGTTAACGAATTCAATGAAAACATATCCTAAAAAACTTGGAATTATTATCGAAACTATAATCAGACGCGAAATTCCGGTTTTCTTGTTTCCGGTGTGGAAAGCAATTTGTGACTGAAGTATAATATCAAAAGTGCCGAAAATACACGTAATATAAGTCCCGAAATTGTGTACCGAATTCATTTCGGCGGACCGAAAATTGCCGATAACTGTGAGCCCGAAGGCTGTGAGCAGACCGCAGACACCGGACCACCTGTTGATGAGTTTGGTCCGACTGGAGGTCGATGTCGCGTAACAGCACTTGTTTGACCCGTTTTGGTACTTCACGTCGAATATCTTGTGGCGAACGAAGACAATGACAGCCACCAGAAGTGCACCCAAATTGAAGAGCATTGTGAAAATGGCCGCTTCTGGCGGGTGATCGCCCGTCTCACTTATGAAGGGTATCCAATTGTCGAGGTGGTGGCCATGAGCGGCGATGCCATATCTGTTCCCAATTAATTCATAGACCATTAAAATTATTTATTTACTTAATTGTAGCTTTACTTACAATAAAAAAGGACCCAAAACTGTTTGGAATGCAATGTATAGCGGGACCAGAAATATCTTGGACGACATACTCGCCTCACCTGAACAGCAGGAATATGTCAAGTGAAACATGATTAGAGATATTTAACACCGAGGCGAGAATGTCAATAATGTTGGTTTGGCTTTACTTTGGAGTTATTTTGCGAACAATTCTGATTTGAACGACAGAGTCGAAAAAAGAATTGACATTGACATTGCTAAGAGCAAGTTATAAGTTATACTTGAATATACATCTTGCACATTTTGCATATTTATTTTGCCATAAAAAGCATTGTCGGAAAAGTAGTCAGTGATAAGCCCTAATGGTTTTAACTCATTTTATAAGCTATTATTTAATTCATTTTCAAACAAATCGCGGAAAACAAAATTTCCTCAATTATGGATCGCATTCAGCCGAGCGTTAAACAGTTAGCCTCCAATCACAGCTGCATTGCATTGCATAAGTGGGTTGACTCGCCTTTCGTGGCATTACATCACTCGTGAAGGGTTTGCCCACACTTTTGGAGGTTTATTTGATTCTAGTCGTCGATTGCATCCAATTAATGGTCGCAATCAGTAGATCATTGTCTTGAGACTAAAAGCATGTACTAAACAGCGCCTGATCACCAAGGTTATGTTTATAACGTTGTGAACTGATGAACTGAGCAACATTTTAAAACTTGAAGTGCTTATAATTTTGAGCACGATAATTGATATTAAACCAGGTATTCAATAGTAAATAAGTAAGATCGAGTTAACCATTGATCCGATGATATAAGCACCTCGGTGATCAAGTTCTGTTTAGCACTTGTTTTTCTACATCAATTAATATTCATTATAACACTAAACATTTTTAAAAGTTTGATATAGCAATCGACTAACAATCCATTTGCTCTCCATATCTATCGAATTGGAATTTTAACTCAAAATTCTAAAACATTTTAATCCAATTATATTAAACAGAAACTGAAATCACTTACTTTTATAATTAGCCTGGACTGGACTGGACTGATCAGTTCACTTCTGGTACACTACTCACTACAAGTCTGTGTGTTTCGTATTGAGTGAGTCGCCCGTCAAATGTCATTATTATCTTTGCATTAAACCTGTTGTTCATCACAAGTGAATCAAATAAAATCCCAAATCTGATAAACTCTATTGGAATTCGTGTCTCCTATACATGTGTATAAAACAAGTCGATTAACACAAGACATATGCCACATATCTCTACATCACTTGGGATCAGATTATTCTCGACATTCTGCAGCAGAATATTCTCTGTCACAGAGTCTGAGTGTGAGAGCGACGGCACGTCATTAGTGTCGTCAACACATGACTTGACTTCAACTTTGTTTACATTTGAGACCCGTTTCTGTCGTCTGCGGTCACTATCGCTGTCGGTGACCGACGCCGACCAGGCCGTGACCGCAATTGGCACGTCTTCTGCCAGTTCTCGCGAGCACTTGCAATGACATCCAAACCGGAGTCGTTTCCACTGATCATCACCGATGACAATGAGCTAAACGGCGGCAAAATAATCGATAATTTGAATGAGTGGTCGGACCAAGAGTTGGACGACTTGTTTCAATCGCCCATAGAAGAGGTGTTGGATTCGATGCGATACCACAGTTCGCCGAAGATATCTCGCAGACAATGCTTCAAATCGGTTCTCTTCTTAAGTCTGATCAGTTTTGTCTTCGGATTATCGTTTGCCGTCATTTTCATATCTGGTTATCAGTCGGTAAACGCAAACGTTTATTATCGGCCACCTCTCAGGTCGACCGCTCCCACCGCACGGCCGTCAGTGTCGGCCAACACTAATAAGCCGACTCATAAGAAGGCCGAAAACCGAACCCATTTCGACCGACTCACCGATATTGGACTGATTTTGCGGCAAACTATAAGTGCTGACAGAATCGCTCAAAACCTCGAGTAAGTCCTCGTTGTGACTCTTCATTTGAGCATGACCATTTGGCTGTGCTCTGTTTGGACCAGATTACTGCCAATTAGTGTCTGCAATAGAGTTGATTTGTTGTCTCAGCTTTGATACAAAGCAAGCCAACAGTGTTTGCTAGACACCAGCTGTCAGTTATCTGGTCTTGCTCATTTTCATCCAATTAGCATATATACATGTATAGCTATTTATGGAATATTTTGAATGCCTTGATAGATGAGTTTTTGAATTGGTGAATAAGAGATCTTGGTTTAAAAAGCGAAACTATGAGAAGCTCTGTAGTGGAGATAAACCCTTTAGAGCCACATTTCAGGCATAGAATCGGAAGATCTTTTTGTCTTCTGTATGCCATTTGTGCCCTTCTTTTCGGGCTATTGCTCGGCGTTAGTCTAACCTATACTGTGATGCGAGACATTCATAGGTCGAGAATCATCAGTTCGGAACCGATCTTCGTTGAAGACATCCGCAACAGTCTATTCTATAGCATTGATTCGCAAAGAATTGCATCCAATTTGAAGTCATTTTGTCTGTAATTTTATTCAATTGTGAAGTTTTGTCTCATTCGCAGAGCACTCACTCGCAAGCCTTACATCGGAGAAACCGGATTAGACAACAACACACTGTTTGTCTACAATAAGTGGCGATCGCTCGGACTCAACACATCTCTCGCCAATTACACAGTTCTTCTGTCTTATCAGAAGGTGGACGAACCGAATTCGGTGAGAATCATCTCGACAGTCTTCTCTGCTTGTTCTCTGGATATTTGACATTACATTTGATGAACAGGTTGTCAGATATGACAAAAGTGGACAAACGGTGCATAACTCGAGTCAGTTTGAGGAACCGCTCAGCGCACCCGCCGAAGAGGCCAAATACTACCGTCAAAACCCGCCTTATTTAGCGTACTCTCCCTCCACACCAAAGCCTTTGAATGGAACGCCTGTATATGTAAACTACGGAAGAGCTGAAGACTACGATTACTTGACCAAAATCGGTGTCGACGTTTCGGGCCATATAGTGATTGCCAGATATGCAAAGATATTTCGCGCCAACATTGTGAAGATGGCTCAAGACATGGGTGCGATTGGTGTCATCATTTACAGCGATCCCTATGACTACACCGATGATAAACCTGACAATACTTATCCCAATTCAGTATATTTGCCTAAAACCGGTGTCCAAAGGGGAACCATTCAGATGGGAGACGGCGACCCATTGACGCCCTTTTATCCATCAATAGCCAGTGCCTACAGACTCGCCGAAAAAGAGGCAAATCTGCCGACAATTCCGGCGCAATCTATCAGTTATGGCGACGCCTTTTATATTCTGAACGGTTTGAACGGCACATCGGCTCCCAAGAACTGGACGGGTGGTCTGAACATTACCTACAAAATAGGCCCCGGATATGCAGATGAAGGCTATTTGAGCCTCGAAGTCAATACTGAGCGCAAGCAGAGTGTGATTCATAATGTGATCGCAACGATCAAAGGTTGTGCTGAACCCGACCGCTATGTTCTGGTCGGCAACCATCGCGACGCCTGGACTTTTGGTGCGGCCGACCCTCTCAGTGGAACGGCAGCGATGCTAGAAATGTCCGAAGCATTTATCGACACAATGAAAAGTCAGAAGTGGTGTCCCCGAAGAAGTATTGTGTTTTGCAGTTGGGCTGCCGAGGAATATGGGCTGATTGGGTCAACGGAATGGGTCGAAGAACATCAGAGTCTACTCCAAAGCCAAGCCATTGCATACCTAAACGTTGACATTTCAGTTGAGGGCAATTTCACTCTTCAGGCAAATGCCGTTCCCCTTCTCTACAGCACTATATATTCGGCCACTAAGACAGTGGATAACCCCAATCAAAATGAAGTGACCGAAGGCCTCAAAACTGTATTCGATTCCTATCGAACACACAGGCCATCGAAACTGAGAGCTGGTTTGCCCAACATTGAGGTCCCGGGATCTGGTAGTGACCACTCGCCCTTCCTCGAGATCGCTGGCGTCCCTGTCGTCGACTTCTATTATGATTGTGATAAAACACGCGTCAAATGCTATCCTCTGTACCACACGATGTATGAGACGTACGAAATGATGGCTAACCTCACAGACAAAGGCTTTAAGGTATTGGTCTAATTGTGATAATATTATTGATTGACTCTTCAATATTGGTATTCATCGCTCGTTACAGTACAGCAAAGCTCTGACACAGGTTTGGGCAGAAATGTTGCGATCGCTGTCCGACTCTCTGGTCCTGCCTTTTGCCGATTCGCTCTCTGATTATCCGGACTTTCTCTCGTCAGCCCTCAAGGACTTGGAGAACAGTGATTACAAGAAAACATTTGGCGACAATAATATTACTCTGGGTATAATTGCATGAATGCATGACAAACAATTGTATTGCTAAAGAAAATTAACTAATTAATGTCAATTGTAGTCCATTTGAATGAAGCCATCCAAGAGTTCGGCCGCGAAGTCAGACGTTTTGCCGATCGCGTCAAGCATTCGGACGAATCTGAGTATAAAATTATTTGATTTGATAATTGTCTTCATATCTTATTTGGCTTCGCCAGTGATCTCAGAATTCGTGGTTTCAATGACATAATGATGTCTTTGGAGCGCACATTCCTCGAGTCCAATGGTCTGCCGTTCCGTCGCCAGTGGCGTCACTTAGTGCTGTCCCCGAGCGCTCTCGACTCGTACGACGGCTCCAGTTTTGCTGGACTTTACTATTTGTTGTGGAAATACAATCACGAAAACAATGCCTCGAATCGATTGGCTCTTCTGAATGAGATCCGTAAACACCTTTCGGTCATTACATTTCACGTCAATTCGGCCAAACTTTTGATGAAACAAACTTTTAACTGAAATTTAGTCATAATATGTGTTATTTATCTAATATATAATGATTGCAATCAATTCTTAATTTTATATAACGTTTTGCGCTTCGAAACAATATTTTATTGAATAAAGTGTTTAATAAATGGAAATAATTTATTGCGAAATATTAAACCCAAAGTCCAACAAAAGACAAGACAATTGTCGGCTTCGGGTCATTACAAGTCACTGAATGAGAAAACAGAGGACGGGTTGTGGGGAACGGGCTTTGGGCGCAGTGACGGACCGGTGAGTGCGGCCTCTATTTGACGAGCGGTCGGTTCTTGTCGTTGTCGTCGCCGTACTTCTCCTTGTATTTACGGACTTCTTTCATATACCGATTCCACGCATCGTTCGGACCGCCGGCCGACTCCTCTTCATCCGATCCGTCGTTCTTCTGCTTCTTAATGAGTCCGGTCTTCAGTGTCTTGGGCTTTCTCTTATTTATATTAACCTAAATGGTATTAAATTTGTTGAAATGGTGCTACTATTGCAAGGTTACCGAAGGACGCGACCGACTCTCGGCTGCCACCCAAACAAATTAGATTTAAATCATAACAAAACCATTTTAAGCATATCTTTCAATTCAATTGAAAATCACTTCAAATGACAACAAAATCGATGCAAAACTTAAAGCAATTGTTTTACTAACGAATGGTTTCTTTGCCGAAGAAGTGCTGCTTTGGTTCGCGTCTTCTGCCTCGACCTCAGACTTGTCTTGAGTCGAGTCCACAGTCTTATCATTCGCAGTCTTATCATTGGAATCGTTTTGCTCCGCATTGGAAGAGCTCTTCGTTTGACTCAAGTTTTGTTGCATTTGCTGAAACATCTGAAGAAAGGATCCGTCGTTTGCGAACCGATTGCAAACAACCGTCGCTTCTCTCGTCTCATCCGAGCCGTCGCTCGAGTCGTCGTCGCTCTTCGAGTCACTCATTGGACGCAATCACCGACTAATTGATAGTTAAACCAAAGGACAGAACCTATTGATCACAAACACAACACAAACACAAGAAGTGATTTGTTTTGATCGCTCGATGTCTGTCACTATTGGCTCACAAAAGACGTCTCTCTTTGCTCGACATGTCGTCCGAGTGGTTGGACTTCAACGGGCTCTCAGCTGACAATTGCCAAGACTGTCGACTGTCGATGGCTAGACCTGATGGGGAGATGTGATTGTGTCCATCGGTCGATGTCTTCATCTCGTGGTTCGAATTGATTGACTTTCTGAGAGATTATTGATTCCACTTCTTGTGTCCGTTATCTATGAATCGATTGCGTAATTGTTTTGGTTTAGCAGTCATTCAGATGTATTGCAAATTGAGTTGAATTTGAATGATTAGAAGCACTAAAATGGAGACTTCGGTCGACCACGAGATGGATGACATCGAGATGATGGACGTCGAAGACATTGAGGTCACACCAATGCAGGCCTGCAATGGTTGGTCTCATTCGGGTATTCGCTGTCATCACTAATATTATCGTTAATTGATTTTCATTTTCAAAGATCTTCCGAAACGAAAATTGAGTTCAGTTTATGAGCCAAACGATGGTTCGGTCGCCGAAAGTGTGTCACCGAAGACACCACCGAAACAGGAATTTAGAGCCAAATTGAAGGCCCGAAGAGTTCTACCGAAATCTGGAAACAATGACAATGAGTCTGATTCGAGGTTCAGTCTGACCGCAGATGAAAGTCTTAAACCGATTTGCGTTTTGGACACAAATATATTGCTATCAAATCTGACTGAACTCAAGAGTGTGATCATCGCCGAAGAACGACTGAGACAAATGACCACCAAATCGAAGATCAAATCAATTATAATTCCGTGGATTGTGATCCAAGAGTTGGACAAATTGAAGCACAAAAAAGTGGGCAAATCGGTGGCCAATGTCATCAAATTCATTAATGAACAGCTGAAGAGATCCAACGGTTTGGTCAGAGGAGAGAACACGTCGAAGACGTTGAGTCCAAAGAGCAAGAGATTGGTCCAAAAGGTGGAAGAAGTGACGAATGACGACAAAATCATCAATTGTTGTCTTATGTCCAAAAGTTTGGGCTCCAGTAAAGTGATAGTTGTCTCCAATGACGTCAATCTGTGCAACAAAGCCCTGATGTCTGACTTGATTGCCGTCGATTGGCGCCAATTCTATGACAAATACCAGAGCTCTGACCTCTCGCTTCTGGTCATCGATAGCAAACCACAAGATATTGAGCCCAAGAAGAAGCGTTCGGTCAAATTAGTCGATTGGAGAGATCGGTCGTCATCTAGTCGTTTGGTGTCAGACACCTCCTCACCACATGAGCGCACCAAACCTGCAAAACCGCCCAAATCGGTGCAACACATCTGCAAACTGAAGAGTCCGTTCAAAAAGACGATCGCCAACAAGAATGCCAACACTTCTGTCACCGAATCGGCAGACATTGGCACCGATTCCAAGAGTAATACCTCAAACGATATTCCGCTCACATTCGAAGATTTCATAAGATTTAGGGACGAATGCGAACAAAGACTAATAAAATTCGTTGAATGGGTTTATAGGCAGACCTGGAGTGACGAGTGGAAGCAAATGCTCGAAATCAATGTCAACAACACTAATCTCAAGGAATTGGTTCGGCTTCTGAAGAAGCAGTGGATCGGAATGTTTAGCGACCACTTCGGTCGCGATAAGTCAGTCAAAGCGGTGATCGATAGACTTCACTCAAGTCTTTCCAAGAGTGAAACCAATTATCACTTGTATTGCAAAGATTTGCAGCAATTGGTTGAAGTGATCCAACGAAAGCACAACAATGGAGTCAATCAGTGACTGACATTTGTTTTATTCGTCTCTCAAATATGCAATAAGTCATCAAAATTCGTCGCATTTTGTTCACTAATCTCATAGTTATTATCAAATGATTTGGACCAGAAGGCGGAGTCGCTACTATGAGCATGCAAATCCAGAGCTCAATTCAATTGAAAACTAGCAA
>JAQGBE010000510.1:0-17736 GCA_034698225.1 Scheloribates latipes | reverse complement strand
GTTTTAATTCATTTTTATCCCACTATAGCCTCGCTTTTCACCACTTTTTCGGTCAATACTCGTGTAAAATACGAATCGAAAAATTACTGTTTATTTATTTGAAACTGTCGTTGATATCAATAAATCTTCGTTTTTCGCCCAATCGATGACTAAATTTGTTAAAAGTTAAACAACACATCAGTTGAAGTGCCAAACGATCGGGTATTGGATTACTTGAACCGAGCGATCGGTCCGAACCCTATCACTCGATCCATCACTCGTTCACTTCGTTCTCCAAGATATTTGAATCAAAAGAGCGTTTAGTTCTGTTGATTCTACTAATGGCTGAAAGTGTTGACACTCTTTGACTTTGAAAATGAATTTTTGAATTTTTCCAAAATCTCTTTTCACGACTTTATGCCAATCGCTTAGCAATTATTCCGGAAATAGATTCTGTACTTTAAATAACTCGCGCTTTGAGTCAATTTAGAGCCAAAGCCAGCGTTCAATCAAAATAAATATGCGATTCATTAGAATCCTCGCGAATAATCTCTTGGAAGAGAATAACAGACTGATTGTCAACCTGGTTGTTATGAATTCCAGAGCCAGTTATGCCGTGACTCAGCTCTATATTCCAATAATTTTTCGACAAACAGCTTATTTTAGACGCAATTCACTGATTTTTGTTCACTCAAAAGGTTGTTATCGTTTCAGCAAAATTCTGATCCGAAATGTAGTGAAAACTTTAAATTTATTGCTAATTAAACGCAATTAAAGCAGAAATTGATCTCAATTTGGAGCCAAAAGTGTTGACTGGATTGCAGTTAACACTATTGACTCAATTGACTTCACTTTTATCTGAATTTGTATTTTACTGGAAAAAGATTTTCCGCTGCAAAGTGTTAATTGATTTATCAAGTCGTCGATTGACATGTAATGAGGGTTAGTTTGAGGCCCCGGCAGACATTAAAATTTATTCTGAGCCCAAGTTTATGAGACTCGACTAAAAATAGAGGCCATTTGAAAGTCAGATTAGCTAGTTTAGTTTGTCTCATAAAGTTAAGCTCAGCTAATATTTTACTCGTCTTTTTTCCTTTCTCTTCGCTCTCCGAGTCTTCACTCACTGAACGTATTTATTATTCAATTTGTTTCTCTAAACCGATTCCACAAATCAATTGATTTATTTAAGGATTAAAATTATTTGCGAATAATAATTGAGTTGAATATCAGTCAGACTTTCGAAGAGTGAGAGCGAAAAGAGTGAAATCCGAACGATAGCGACCAGAAAGAGTTCATTACTCAGTTTGTCAGATGGTTTTGATTGATATCAAGAGCCCAAATGATAAATCACAGAAAGCCTGGAGTAGTTTTGCACACACTTTCTCTGGTGAGGAACCGTTCGGAGAGCGGCTGCCAATGAGAGGTTGTGCGAGAAGTTCAACAGATATATGGAAATAGGAGCCAAATGACAGGTCCTCTGCGCTCAAGGACTGCAGGACTGGTGCAAAAACCACAAGAGATGGATGTGAAGACACTTAAGTGGACGACAATATGCGGACCGCATTAGTGCAGTGTTTGCACGACAACGGAAGCACGCATTCGTGCACGTGCTGGACGTCACTTACCAACTGTGCACTGACAACATCTTATCGTAAATTAACATTTGATACTTGTTTAGGCTTTTTATGGATCATCTTTTTTTTAAGGGGCTTTGCAAGCGGGGACCGGAGGTTGCGCTCGGCTGTGCTTGTCTTGGCCTCAGCCGAATCAATCCAATCTCTAACGAACTCTGATTACCATTGGGCACAACACTGACGAGCGAAGACAACTCTGGAGATTAGACATGTGCTCAAACAGATGCGACTCTATTAATCAAATCGGTGATTGGTTGGGCACGCTTTCACCTAGACACATTGCATACAACCCTGGCTTAGGCTATTGTCTACTAGGCTATGATTAATAGCGGCGGCGATCACTGCCAACAGCAAAGTGTTAATCAATGGTCGCTCCAAATGAATGTCTAATTCGACTCTTCATTTGGCATTCATTGCAAATCATTCGACATTTCAATTCAGTTCTCTTTCCACTTCTCACTAACGACTTCATTATTGACACAAATGTCTGGAAATTTATTTGCATTTTCCAGAATTTGTTGGTTTTAGTGGAAGAATGCCTTTTTTGCAATAATGAGCGTCAATTGAGACCTAATTTCATATCATTAGTACTCGACTTTCAAAATGAGTTTAGATATCAATAGGTTTTTCAATTGGAATCAATTGGAAAAGCAATCGATTGGCGACCGACTGATCAATGAGTGAGAGAATAGCTCCGATCGGATGCTCTTGTGCTCTATTCGGCCCGACTTTTGTCATTCAAATGAGTGGACAGAGTGAGCACTGGCTTATGGTTTGGTGGCTATGGATGGATGTATGGATGTGTAAGCTTGGTCTGTATGGTCTGTATGGTGTGTATGGTATGGTATGCCTGTGCAGTGCCTGTGGCTCTGCCTCTGGACGGCTGTGCGCGTCGATGGCTGTTCTCCAGTGATGTCTGCAGTGAAGGCACAGCTGCGGAACACTGTGTGGAAGACTGTGTGGACTGACTCTGTATGCAAAGGTAGGAACGATAGGCCGACTGAGCAGACAATAAGCGCTCATTCCGTCGACTCGATAGCAAAATCTGGTTTTGGCGACCAGTCGTTGCGCTCCTACTGTTGGCTCTTCTCTCTCCTGCTCTGTTGTGGTTGACTCCTATTCCAGCCATTCCTGTCTAAGACATCATTGTCTGACACTTGCATTTGCATCAGTCTATCGATTATTTTTGTGACAATTCTCAAAGCAATTAATTCAATGAGTGGTTAATCCGATTGCAAACACGCTTTTGTCGGTCAGTGGAGCCGCAGAACAGTTGTGCCGACACTCCAGTCGCTGATCAGTCAATCATAATAACCATAGGTTTCGGCAAAACTTTATGTAAACTCAAAACACATCTTCACTGCAAAAAGGTTTGCACAGACATAGGCTCTGAGGTAAACGAACTAATCATTCGATCGAAAATTGATTTGTCCTTGTCCACTTCCAATTACACCCTGCTCATTTGCTCCAATGCTCTCCTCTTATCGTTTAATGGTTCTGGCTCCAATTTATATCACTCCAATTTAATTTATTTTTGGTCCCAATTGAAATTAGCATGCAATTTTCCTTGTTTTCATTTGGCCACATATGCATAGACTCGCCATGCACATTTTTTCTATCTATTGATTCGCCTTATTTTGCTATCTATTCTATAAAGTAGATTTTATCACGCTCATTTTCTATAATTTGGAGGTGATGATATAGATTTTCAATCTTATTTAGCCTTGTTAATAATTTATTCATATTTTGAATCTATAAAACGACACACCGTTTTGATTAACAAGGTGTTTTCCTTCCGGTTCAATATTAATAGGAGTTTCCACTTTATACTTGTTGTTTATGCCAGATAATTGAATTTGTTGTACATTTGTATTATTCTTTTTGCATGTAATGTGTTATCGATTTATTAGAAGGAAAAAATTGGAAAATTTTGTAATACAATTGTTGACAAATCACAACAGACTTCGCCTTCGAGTTTAATTTCAACGAAAAAATCGAAATTTAATTTATATTTTTATTTATATTCATATTTTTGCTGAAAAATTAATTATTTATTTTGTGATCGAATCTAATGTCAAATCAATTTTTCGTTTCATTTTTGTCTCTGTTTTTCACTGCAAATGGTTAACATTTTTCATTCTAGTTAACTATCACAGAATCAGTAAATATTCCATTGTTCTATTAACTAGCTATTTTGCATTTACCTTGAATATTCAGGAGATTAGACTGTATAGGGATTAGAATGTATAGGAATAGAATGTAGAGCGATTTAATCTATAATCTAGCCATTCCCATTAGCCAAATGAGCATGTAGATGTGTGCATGTGTTCATCTTGGTGATCTTTTCGCATCACTCCGAGAGCAGAGCGAAAAATCCATATTTAATGTAGTGTTTCGTAGTATAGATGTTGTCAGTGGAGGAACGGCTTCGACGGCAGCACTGCTTCACTCGAAACAGTCTTCACTCCACATATCCATGACTTCAAGTTTTATTGATTTTTTCACTTTCTCTTCATTTTGCAGCCAAACAACGGCACATATTTTGGTTGAAGCGCTGTCAGACTCGACGGTAAACGATAGGCATTATCCGCACCGAACCATATTTCGACAGAAGTGTCCGCCGCCCGACCCCTAACCTGGACGTAGAACAGTGGGGTCGTAGAAGTTCAACGCCGGTCGCCAATCACAACTTCGGTGCTATTGGTGTGTCGGCCACTTTGGGCCGCGCGGGCGGGCCCTCGCCGTCATGCAGTCCCGTGAGTACACCTAAAACTAGCAAGCTCAATTGACTATGCTGACTTGTGTGCACTGACCGCTTGTCTCGTGCAGGGCCACCAAGGTTCCCTCGGTGGTAACCACGTCCCTATGATCTGTACGGCACCGATTCAACAGAACGGACCGCCAATGACGATGGGACCCTACAACCCGCCCCCCAACCAAATGCCCCCACATGTCATGCACCACTCGCCTCATCCCCTTCAACATTCCGGTAAATATCTTGGACCTAATCCTGGCCAACGCCATGCTAATTACACATAATACCTATTTAGGTGGTCCGCCCCCTCCTAACCACATGCAACCCCCTCACGGGTGAGAATCACTCATAGATTGATGAGTTAAACTGCAATTTCGAGTGCAAATGACCCGAATTAAGGCTTCGAGTGACTGATCCCAACCGATAAGTGAACATTGATTGCCATCGACTCACAAAAAGCGGAGAAATTGTTATCGACTTTGATTCGCAATTAATTGGTCTGACGATAGGCTCGTCACTAATTAAACGATTTCTTCGACTGATATAAGTCATAAAAAGCAATTTTCAATTAGTTTATCGAAGACCGGTATTGCCTGAGCCCGAGGTCAGGCACCAGCGAACCGAATGGTTGGCCTTAAATAGATTTCCGTTTCGCATAAATTTGAATTTGTTTTGAAATATTCTCTTATAATTTCTCTGCATTTTAATCGACTAATTATTACTAGAAATTAAACTAGGTTAGACATTAAGATTTGCATCAAGGCAAAAGTCGAGATAAAACATTGACTAATTTATTAGCTTGATAATTTTGTTCCAAAGCCATTATCGTAGTGTATAGCCATTAACGAGGCACGAATGTACTAGCTAGTTACTTTCAATATCGGCCAATTATAGCCAGGTTTCGGCGATTGTGTGCCATCGGCGCCACAAAATGGCCGACACTTTGGTCTCGCGCCGACCCAACGGCCAGACCTGCGACGGTCGGCACTGACAGCGCGTCACGTAATTTGTGTAACGCATTGACTCAATGTTTGGCTGCGATCGCAGAGACTGGCAGTCAATGGCAGCCAAAAGAGGTCTTCGTTTGAGTGTCACTTAATGTTCACTCAATTGAATCCAATGCCAGATCACAGACATTTGCCGCCGATTTAAGTGAATAGCCGTGCAATCTGTGAGCCGATAGCTCGCCTGACCGGTGGCCACAATGCGGCTAATGTTCAACAGTCACTCGATGTCCAACTGTTCGGGTCATTCGCCCCAAACGACTGACCCGTACTCACCGCTGACGCCTTCCATGTCTATGCCCTTCAGACGCCACACGCCGTACTTCGGCCAACCGGACTATCGGGTCTACGAGATCAACAAACGACTGCAGCAGAGGACAGAGGTATTGGCCGCCATCTGCAGCTGACTGCTCCCGAACGGACATCATTAACCTGTTGTTGACTTGTCCTCCGCAGCTGTTCGTCAATCAAGAGAGTGATAACCTCTGGTGGGATGCGTTTGCCACCGAGTTCTTCGAGGATGACGCCACTCTGACCCTGACATTCTGCTTAGAGGACGGCCCCAAACGATACAGTAATGTCCTGTCATTTAACGACATTAGCGCTAATTGTCTCCACTCGTTGTCATCCATTAGCCATCGGCCGGACACTAATTCCCCGCTACTTCCGAAGCATATTCGAGGGCGGAGTAACGGAATTGTCGTTCAATCTGAAGCACCCGAAAGAATCATTTCACAACACGTCGATCACATTGGACTGCGACCAGTGCACAGTCGTCACACACCACGGCAAACAGTATAATAAGGTCTGTCCCGATGCCGACCGACAGTCTGTCGTCACTGGCGTTATGCCATTTGCATGTGTTGTCTGGCCATTAAAATCCGTTTTCAACCCTCTTCTTAAGCCCTTTTTAATAGATTTTGTTTGACGATAATTTAGTTTCAATTTGTTTGCCTCGACTCTACTAAAGAATAATTTGGAGCGGAGAACACCTTTTCCAATATTATTTTCTCTTTAGTGCAGTAATTGATTAAATCTCTGACTGAACGCAACTCTTATTCCTATTCCTATGGAGACTTCGAGGCCTAAAGAAATCGATAGATTCTTCGGTTGTCATAGCAATGGTTCACCTCTTGTGTGCACTGTTTGAACCGCTCTTCTGCTTCACTCTAATAATATTCCCTTTTTCGTAGTCTTCTATCGATTATATACAGAAAGAATAAAAATATATTCACGAAAAATAATTTCCTAAATATGTTATCTATTTGTCCGCACAGCCGATGGGTCCGTACCCGCCACCCAACGACCCGATCAAAGAGCAGATCGCGAAAGACAATTCGGTGGTCGTGTGCACCGAAGGCCGACTCATCCTAGAGTTCACATTCGACGACCTGATGCGGATCAAGTCGTGGCACTTCGCCACCAGAAACCACCAAGAGCTCATTCCTCGAGGGCTAGTTGCAATGCAAGCACAACAGGACCCGACAGTTCTGGAACAGATGTCCAAAAACATTACCCGTCAGGGACTGACCAACTCTACACTCAATTACCTTAGGGTTAGTGACAATAAAATTAGTCAATAGTTTGATTCGATTAACTCATCTCTTGTTGTCAATCGACGAACAGCTTTGCGTTATATTAGAGCCGATGCAGGAACTGATGTCCAGACATAAGGCCTACTCATTGAGTCCTAGAGATTGCCTCAAAACGACATTATTCCAAAAGTGGCAGCGAATGGTAGCGCCGCCCGAAACACCGCGACCACCGAAAAGAAGGAAGAGAAAGTCGTCGACCAATACTGTGACAACGACCGGGGGCGGCAAGAAGAAGAACAACCAGGCCAATATGAGCCCCGGACCGCCTAATTTCACATTAGCCTCACAGGTATGCCTCCCAGTGCCGACGGCCAGTGCCAAGAGCTCGCAGGCTAACAGTTGTCTTCTAGGATGTGATGGTAGTCGGAGAACCCTCGCTAATGGGCGGAGAGTTCGGTGATGAAGACGAGCGGCTCATCACACGACTCGGTATGTCGGCCTTGAGTCCAACTGAGGCCACCCGTTCCAACTGACCTGTGCGTCTGTCCGCAGAGAACAACCAATACGACCCGAGCGCGTCGAACGCGGCCAACGGTCTCGAAGATAACGACGAGTTCAATTCGTTGGGCGGTCCCGGCAACGGACCTCCCGGTGCCGGTGGGCCGCCCGGCTGGTCGAGCGGACCCAACCAGACGCCCGGACCGCCGCTCAACGAACGATCAGTGGGTGGCGGCGGCGGCGGCGGTAACAACGGTCACACACCTCACGGACCCGGTTCTCAAGACGAGAGCAAAAAGCAATCTCCGAATATAAGTCAATGAATTATATAAACAATTCGATAGTTTCGTAAATTATATATAAATTACTATTTGAATGCAATTCCTTCTCGAGAAAGCATTTAAGAGGTGATGGAAATCATGAGTTAAAACAGAAACAAAACGGAAAAACAAATTGAGAAACAATTTTTTGGTATAAATGAGAACATAATATACAGTATTTAAATGTTATATTTGTTTAATTGAATTGACATTTCTGGCCAATGTTGCCACTCGTCAGTGCATTGGCCTAACATTGAGCCATCATTGGTCACACCATTTCATTGGTCATACCTTTTTATTATTGTGTTCCTCGACTCAACATTAGTTCTTTCGGACATTTTATTGAATGTCTTCGAAGACAAGACAAAACCAATTGATTCGCCGCTCCTTTCATTGCATTTATTAATTAATATAATATTTGGAATAAAAAAATGAATAAATGTTTTGAAAAGATTTGCTGTCATTTGTTCAGTCAATTGGTCGGTGTGTTAGTCACCGCACCGAAAGTGTCGTCACTGCCCGACCCCTGATCTCCACCGAGGGTTAAACACCTGGTAATGAAGGAAACGCTGAGTTTTGTGATAAATAGTTGTCTCAGTCGCGCATCGCTGCGTCCGATCCGCGGCGCGACTCACGACTGGTCTCCAAACAGAAGTATTAGTTCTAACTTCAGGTTTGTTTATACTATATATAAAACTTGTCTAAAATATATGAAAAATTGTGTTTCGATTCCAAATCCGACGGCAAAAACGAGTTTTGATATCCATATCCTTCACGTCAGAGGCGTTCGACTGTATCTCAAGCGTTGAAAAACTTTTTTATACTTGTTTTTATGCAATAATTGTTTTGATTTGTTGACTGAATTGAATTGACGGATCATTTTTATATAAAAGTTTTGTCACATTTGTGTCTCATAAGAGACTCGTTGTGGTTGTCGGCCAATGCGTTAACTCGATTGTCGAGTATTGGTTACGAAATCCAAGAGTTCAGTAGTGAAAGTGTGTGCGAAAACAGTTGAGCCGTCAGTCGGTTCGCCGTTTCCTCTGCGTTAGTGTCTGTGCGCTGACGACGACTGGGCTCTGCCTTTACCTTTCGATATTGTGCTCGATTCCACTCGACTATAATCGACTCCCAAAGGCATTACATTAACACTGTTTTGGTAGATAAGTTTTGAAAGGTTTGAAAAGTTGCGTCGACTCGACTGAAAAAGTTCTCTTTCGTGTTCGGTCGACTGGAAGCGATCGGCTCCTCGTGTGAGCCGCCAACTGATTAATATGTATTCCCATTCGTTTGCAATCATATTATTCAGTTTCGGTGAGTTATCTCTCATTACTGTCGATCACTATCTTTAGATTTGTTCCCAGAAACTAGTTTTTGCCGAAATATTCCTTTACGATAATCGGCTCCAAGAAAACAGTGTTTATCTCTTCGGTTATGTGTTTGTGAAACCGAAATGTTTTTCTCTGCTCGACCTTCGAAGTCGTTGTTCTCAAACACATCGGCAGAAAATAATCTTCAGTTTATTGACACAAATTCCAGTTAAAAAAGTTATTTCTCTTTCTTTTCTTGTATTTAATCGATTGCATACTCTTTTGGTAGTAAATCATTGCTATTATGAAACCGTTTTTCTACGTGTTTTCCAAACAATTTATTAATCTTTTTCTCCGCTAATTATTTAAATCCTTTTTACGAAAAGTCGTTTTTAATTAATAATGTTTTTCTTCATTTATTTTTCTAATTCTCTGATCACAAAAGGCTTATAAATCAGTAGTTCATAGATAACTTGTTGAGTTGCATAACGATGCCACTGGTAATTGAATACAAGATGACAAGCGTTCCCAACCCGAAGACGTATCGATGTTACCTAATTAGTTAGACTCTAGGCTAATAAATTTGATGCCATTTCCTCGCGATATTCTTGTTTATCGTTCGCCAATTACCTGCTTTTTATCGGTTTGTTTGTGTGTTTTGTGTGCCGTCTATAGTGAAGATGTCATCGAAGAGAAAGAACTTGTTATTCATTGGCCGACCAAACAATTCAATGCTTATAAATATCGATTCAATGAATCGCTTTTCAAGTGAACCCAAATAGAAGTTTACTTCTTGTTATTATTGCAGTTGTATTGCCGTGTGCCAGGCTCAAATAGGAAATATGCCCAGCGTGGAGGCGGCTGTTATTATGAACTATTTAAATTTCAATGTGGGAACCCCTTAATTATGCAGATATACCAGCAGTTTCTTGACTGACGCTGACTATTAGTAATGAGAACTTTTGCTGTTTTTACTCTCGGTTTTAATTTTTACGTATTATTATTCATTCGTTTTTATTCTAATTTTTAGACATTTTTATTTAACAAAGTTATGAATATTTGATTTGAAATTCTAATCAAATTATTAAGTTATGTCTAAAATTCCGATTATAATTGCGAAAGTTTTGGCATTTATTTGCGTTACAACACAATAGGATGCACAATGAACTATGTCATTGCGGTTTTCCGTCACAATCAATCAGATAATCAATGAGTTAGCCATCAATCCTGTGTGCCATCAGTTTCCTCTTAATTGTACGAAACCAATCGCAATCTAATTGAGTCATCGAATCCTATTTTAGTGATAATAATCTTGAATTTTTTCAGTGATTTTCGACTAATCACTAGATTTCCGCTCAAATTCTCGGAAAAGTGACAAAAAAACAGTTCAATAATTGGTTCTAACGATGCAGTGGTTTGACAACGACTGCGAACTCGCTTTCCGTAGTTTCAACAAAACAATGGAATCAATTGTGTTCTGCATTTGTAGTTATATTTTCGGTCAAAACCTTGAAATTAGTGGAAAATTATAGAATAGATAATCAATTGTGTGAATGGATTACTAAATCACTTGTTGTAAGTTATTGTTCGCCTTATTGATGATCATCTCAACGATGGTAAAACACAACAACAGATCAGAAGAAAATTTGGGTCATTTACGGAGCTTTTGAGGCCAAACGGGTTTCGCTTTTCGGTATAATCAGACAAACAGATAGTCGTTTGTCAATCATTGAGGCCGTACTGTACCTTAACATGGAATTGGAGACAATTAATGGGTATTAGCTTTTTCTATGCAGTTTTTAGACCAGGGATAGGCAAGTTCACATAACTCATGTGCCTGGTTTAGGGAGGGTATCACTGATTTTCCTCTAAAACAATGGTTTTATTATGAAAAATGTCTAATTTTTTCGTATCAGGTCAGTTATCGCCTAAAAAGTGAGACTCTTTTCGATGTTCTAGGCTCGAACTGTATTCAGCTATACCCTGGCTATTCTCTCTCTTGTCAATCACTGTTTGAGACAAAAAAGAGCAGTCATTGAGTGCTAATATTTGGCCAACATTTGCATCGATTGTCTCGAAGCCAATCACTGACTCAATCAATCACCGATTGTTTGACTTCGAAGTTCGAGTCGAATCACAATATCTTCGATGCGATCGCTATTTGGGTCGAAACCGATCGAAGACTAATGTTTTGCATTGCGATTCGGCGCTAAACCCGTCGGTCCTATCGACAGCCCTACCGGTGATCTAATTCGGCCGAATCTGATTGGTCTCTGCATCTCATCAGTTGCGCCGAAAGGAATTTCGACTCACTTGCTCTTTTAATTGTGACCTTGCTAGCTGATTAATGAGATTATGATGAAATGTATGCAATAGAGCACGATTGAGCATTGAACATTGCAAATTGGCATAATTTGCACTTGATACAAGTGGTTTTAACCAAATTAGTGGCCAAAACCACTGGCTTTTCATAAGATATGGTTAACTTGGATAAGAAGTTGAGTGAAGTTTTGTTCGCCTAATGGCTATAATTTCACGCAATAATTCACACGATTTTTATGCTAAAAAGTTATCAAAAAGAAAAGTTATGAACTTTGAATACAAAGACAACTCTTATGACAAAAGACGACTCCTTTTCAGTTGACTCGAGTCAAGTCAACTAAAATTAATTGCGATTAAAAACGATTTCAATTTTAATAAACCGTATTATTAATTGAAATTCTATTCAAACCCAAAGCGTTTGGAGAACTTTTGAGTTTGCAATTTGAGTGAAACAGAAAATTGGGTTCACTTTCGGAATAATTGCGGCGAAAAATAATTGTCGTTTTAAATCATATTTTCATTTCATTTTTCGTTTGACGCAAAAGTATTACAAATCGGTTGTCAAAGCGGTCACAAGACTGGACTCAAATATTTCGGCCGATTTATCGGCTCTTTTCCGGGGACGGCGCACAACGTCAGGGGAGAGGTCTATGCGGTCAATGACAACACGATTTACATCCGAGAGTTCACATACGACGGCGCCGGACCCGGTATGACCACTGGCCACAGCATTCGGCCCCCTATTGACCATATCTTGCACTGACAGCGGCGTTCTTCTGGGCCGGCAGTGGGTCCGTCCCGAGCCCCGAGGGCTTCGCCATACCCGATGAACTGGGAAGGTATGACATGACAATCGGTTGACTGATCAATGCTAAACACGTTTCGTCGACAGACTGATGAAACTGAGCGCTTACAACAAGCAGAACATAATCCTTACTTTGCCTAAAGGCAAGACACTGCGCGATATCAAGTGGATATCTGTTTGGTGCCAACTCTTCACTGTTAGACCAATGCCTATCACTACCTGGTTATCCCAATTAACCGATGATTGTGTCTGTCCGTAACGCTCAGGTCAACTTTGGTCACGTAGCCATTCCGCACAACTTCCCCTTTCCTAAGGAACAGAACTTGGGTCGCATCCCAACCCTGGCTCATGGCACTCGTGCCGATGCGGTCATCGCCAAAGATGCCAAGACACTGCTCATCAAGTATTTTTAGACGCATATTGTTCGCACGATATTGAGGCTAAATGTGACATGATAATTTGACAGGAATCTGTACTACGACGGCGCTGCACCCGACGCCTTCTTCTTGATGGGCACCGGTTCACGACCTCACGAAAACGGTGTCAAAATACCCGATGAGAACGGAAGGTAACCCATAGTGAGTGGGATTCTGATATTTAATCCGAGTTCAATGACAACTAAAGTGTCCGCAAAATCCACGGCTATCGGGGTCAGGACGTGACGCTCCGACTGCCCGACAACCACACGATCTTCGACTTCGATTGGTTGGCCCTCTACTGCATCACTTATCGGGAGAACTTCGGTCACGTGACGATTCCCAAGTACCTAAATGTGCCGCCCAGCCTCAAAGCACTGGCCTCGGAGGTCAGTTTGACCATGACATTCACATGGTTATCTAATTAGACCAGTTTAACGGTCCATTAGGTGTCGTCGTTCCCTAATTGCGAGACCATATTCCCAGACCTACTTCAGGTTAGTTGGGAAGTGAGACATCCAGACATTTACATCCAGTTGGAGGGCAGAGTCGGTCAGTTGACCAAAGAAGCGATCAATGAGAACAGACATTAATATTCGTGTTAATCTGCATTTCAGGGCCCGACCAATACGTCTCATTCGGCATCAGGTCAGCACACTTTCAAATTAGCATGATTCTTCTAATTGCCAATCAATTCTAGTGGCTCTACCAACAAGGCAGAGATGGTGGGCGCGGATGTCACAGTGGCCTACTATGATTCAGCCAGGTTCTATCAATTTCTGAGCTTGATTGATTAATTTATGCATAAATGTTTGCGTTTATAGTCAAACGGCTAAAGTAGTCGACTATACTCTCACATCCAAAGCACAGGTAATAGAAAGCAAGACTAACCTAATCTAATACAAGTGGCTCATTCGATACGATAGTGCGCTCCTCAGGCCCGGTCCGGTGCGTGTCCTGACCAGACCATCGGCGGCACACAGAACACGGAGCTGATTATGTGGAACTACAACGATGGCATACTCCGGGTGTCCTACAAGAGAAAACTGTACACCAGAGACGATGTGGCCGACCAGGAGATAATAGTGACCAATCCGATGGTCGTAGTGGGCGCTGTCGGTCCGCTCAACTCCAAGAAGGAAACGGCTTTCCATAACATTGAATATACGCGAGCGGCGGACAAACCGATTAAATTGCTTTTCGGACGATTGCAAAACGAGAGGAATTGCGATCTATTGGCCCACTCCTCGCACAACACTCCCAGCGAATCCGAGCTCAAACAACCCGAGCCCTGGCAGCCCAGTGTTATCGAGGCAGAGGACGGCCATGTATTCCGAGTAGTGATCGGACCGTCCGGTGGTGACCGCGGCTATACTCCAATCACTGGTGTCCAGTCGTGGGGTATTGCCTATTGGGTGGACGACATGCTTATCCCCGAAATTCGTGTGAAGAGAGGCAATAATTACACGTTTGTGGTGGAAGCGGGAAACAACCCGGCTATTCAAGCCAAGTATCATCCGCTCTACATAACCAACAATAGGGAAGGCGGTGGCGGACAGCGGCCACAAGACCTCAACAGTGCTTCTCATATGGTGTACGCCGGAGTAGACATGAGCCGAGGCGTTCCGGACCCGTCGCCCGGCGCCGGCCGTTATTGCGAGCTCGCCATCAATGGCATCGACATGTCTAATGTGACCGAATCTGTGGAGGAATATAGAAAAACGTTGCGATTGGTTTGTGAGGTCAGGACAACCGTTCGGTTCTATTGTTAGAATGACTCCAAAATAATAATCAATTGCTTAGTTTAGCCCACATTTGCACTGATTAGCGGTTCCGTAGATATCGGTCGACAAACTCAATGAAAAATTAAAACAAATCTGCGAACGATTTCTTTAAAATAGCACAAAACAAAACTCTTATCTAATTAATTGAAGTCGAGTTTCACAACCCGTCGGCTTACGAACGGATTATCGGCTCTAATGTACTAAAATTCTGAGAGCTATCTCTGGGTTTGGGATTGACTCGAAATTATGAATTTTTATCTCCGATTACATAATAAGCGGGCATTTGAATCGAGTTTAATCTGTATAGCAATTATGGAATTACCCGGAGAGTGATTCTACAATTCGATTTAGCAATGTAATCTAGCTTTAAAATCATATTACAGCTTATTAGTTATTCAAAAGAGTTACTAATTTAAAAATTGGAGTCGACTGGCCGTTCTGTTCAGTGCAATAATCGATTAATCTTGGTTACTATCTGTTGCTTACAGGCGGGTAACGTGGCTTCGTTTGTGTGGTCGCCCGACGAGACCACTCCAGAGACCGTCTATTATCAGGTGAGCGGAGGCTGTGATCCGATCCGATAAGTCGTTTTGAGGCGATTCCTATCGGCTATTGTTCTCAACGCCAATGTTGTGTTTATTTATAGAAAGTTTGTTATTATTATATTTGATTGGATAACGATTTTCTTTTGCTTCATTTGCTTGTTCATAGTGTTTCACTCATCGCAATCTTGGCTGGAAAATAGTGGTGAGCCGTTCGCACGCACTCACACCACTCCATCCCCTCATCTCTGTCTCTATTGTATTATTTATAGTAATAAAAGTTTTATATCTTTAAAATCAATTTATTTATTCTCTTCATTCCGTCTGTGATTGCAATCGAATGACTGTAATTCAGAGACCGATTCGTGCGATTACTGCCAACCCTTGCCATTACGAACCAGTATTAATCAATCAAAACCTATTGGCGATGCTCTACGCAAATTGATTTAGACCTAGACACAATATTCACGGCTCATTTCATATGTCTGGTAACATATTTTCTTCCCGAGCGTAGAGAATCGATATCTAATAAAATGTTACAAGTTTAATAATTCAATTGAGAGAATTTCAAAATATTAGTTTGGATTAAACAATATATTAAAATATTTGATATGTTCTGGTGAATCGTTTTATAACCAATCTGAAGATCTGTCATCTAATTGGACTCGATCAATCCCAAATCTTGCATCAGCTTATAGGCCAAGTTGATCTCGTCTTGGCTCTGCTTTTGCTGTGGGTTTGGGAATACACTCAAATCATTACATAAGATGCCAGACAATCGAAAACCTACATAGTTAAGTACCATCAGATTGATTTCGCGCTCTTCCATCGCTTTGAGGAACTCTCTGACAGTCATATTCATCTCGCGTTTGGCCAAATTGGCGAAATAGCAACGATTGTTGCGCTTGTGTTCAGTCCACGGGTCGTCGTTGCGGTCCCAGCCGTCCAACTCTTTGAGACAGAAGAAACAGCGGACGCCATCCACTTTGCCACCGATGTTGCAGTGGTAGAAACCGCAGCCACTCATCTCCTCTTTGGTGCACTTGCCGTCGGTAAATGGCCAGCGGATGAACGACGTCAGACGGTTCTCCTCTAATGCCATGTGTTTGTCCTTGCCTTCCAACGCATCCTGGCGTGTGATCGGTTGGCACCACTCGGCCATTGATAGTCAATGTGCAAGACTATGACCACTATCTCAACAAACAAGATATTCAACTCTCGCTGAGAAACACAAAACTGAATGCAAATTATATATCGATATCAGATCTGATAAAGAAAACTGAACTGAATTGGCGTCAGACGTGAGACACAAGTTTAGGAGTAAAAAGTATTTTTGTTTAATCAAGGGCACAGACTTAATCGTAAAATTCCATTGTAGACATAAATTCCACTGTAAGTCTCATTCTGTTTGGAGACGAACACTAATTGAGAGGATATTGTTCTTAAAAATCCCATTTGAATTCATTTCATTTGATAATCCGATGAGTCGAGCAATTGAGTGAGCTCTTGCTCATAAACTATTGAGTCCCAGATGAAAAACAATTGAATTCCAGATCGTTGAGTGACTTATTTCTTATATAACAGCGACTTATAAATCCAATCATTGATTGTTTGTTTGTCTTGTTTTGTGAATTATATGTTATTATTGTTTTATAAAATGATTGTCTTCTTTACGGACGAGTAATGTAACCAACAATTTGTTGTTCAATGAAATGTCTGTTTGCGTTCGCATCGATGCAAAAGTCAATTCAAATGATTGTAATTCGGAATTTCGACACAAATTCTAATCCGAAATAATCGTAAATTATTTTGGATTCAAAAATGTTGCGGAAATTGTTAGTCGAGTCAAAAGTCTAATGACTATCGAGTGTTTCCAAACTCATTCCGACTCTTATTATCTTAAACTTCTATGAAAAGACATTTTCAAAAATTCTTTTAAATAAGACGCCGAATGAGTAAGTCGTTAGACATTTCCTGAATTAGACAACTCATGTATTTAATGCTCGTTTGGTTTTGAATTAAAACATTTTTGTTGATCTCTGTAATTATAAACCAGTAATAAGTCATTAGAATAGAAAATTAGTACAACTTATGGTCATTATTGCGAGTAATTTAATTAAATTCAAATTCAACAAAGAGTGAACTCATTTGTTAATTTGCTTGTTCTCTCTCTCTCTCTCTCTCTCTCTCTCTCTCTCTCTCTCTCTCTCTCTCTCTCTCTCCTCTCTCTCTCGCGTATCGTTGAAATACCTCTTAATTTCTTTCACACAACTAATTAACTGTGAATTTAAAGTGCATTTCAAACGTTTAGAAACTTAATTGAGTTTTATTTTAAACAATTTAAAAAATACTGAAATAAAAGTTTTTATTATAAACACTTGTTTTTCTATTATTTATAGCTAACTATCATTAGTTCTGATCCCAAGCTATCGGTTATTGTGTTCTTATATGAAAAATCAGGCGAAATGATTGAAATATTTCATTGTTTGAGTTCAATAAACTTCATATCAAAAGCTATTAGACGTCAAAATCTGAGATAATTTTCAGAGAAAAAGTGTAAAATATTTTTCATTTTTCTCAATTCAATTCGACTGAAAAGAGAATAACATTTTGTTAAATATTTATCGACACTTCTCACTCACGGAATAGCCTTTTAGGTGTTTGAATAGCAAGAATTAAAGTTATTATTCATATCAGCGAACAATAAAATTATTTGAGATATTATTTCGTCAAAAGCGGACTAAATATAAGTCGAATACAGAGAAAGATCGATAGCGTGAACGTATGATAACGTGAACTAACCATTAAGGTGAACCAAATCTGTTTCCAAAG
>JAQGBE010000509.1:0-17749 GCA_034698225.1 Scheloribates latipes | reverse complement strand
TTTGCATTGAATTGATAGCCATTTTGATCGCAATCTTCATAATTCTGGTCGTTTTCATCATCTCTTCGATGACCGGCTTTTTGTCGTTCGTATTGATCATAGTATTGATCACATTATTGGTTCTGTTCGCTGGCCTCGGCTTCTGGGCCTACCAACGGAAACGACGACTGGAGAACGAGTCGATATCACTGCCGCTGACCATCGCCGAGATGAAGGTCATGGGCATCAGCTACCGACCGACCACTCCCTCGATGAACGCCTACTACTCGTCACACGACTCCAACTCTACTAATAATAACTCAATTCGGAGTAAGTATTGAAGAGAAAACAGAATTCCAAACAAATTGTAAATAAAAACGACGAGTAATTCATTGATTTTTATAATCATTTTAATCCAATTATATATTAAATTCATTTTATTTTGTTCGCCAAACGCCTTGTTGTGCACAACCCTGAGCTTTGTTTACGTCTTCCAATTGTCACATAAATAAATGACTTTTGAAATAGCGTTTGACACTTGAGATCAACCGCCATATGATTAATACAATTAAAAGTCATCAATCAATTCTTATTTATCACTGCTTTTGCTGTTTCGGCGAAATTATTCGTTATTTTTACCGAAAGAATATATTTGGCAATTAAAGAATATTCTGATGCATCGGATACTCATTTGTTACAAACTTATTCACAGAGACGTCAAAACAAAGAATAAGACATTGATTTGGTTGAAACAATTTATTATCCAAAAAGTCAGACCAGTCTTAGAGGTTATCAAACAATTAGAGGTAGAATTAACTGCCATAAAGAGCTGGGAAAGGATTGCCAGTCGAAGGTTGCAACCAATTCTTGGGATCCCATTCACAGGTCTTCTTGTCATACAAATGGAATGTATAGATCGGCCGACCCTTCTGTGACCGGTTTGGTGCGCTTCGGTGGACAACGAGACCATCAATCAGAACACACGAACCCTTTTTAGCGATAACAGGGACGAAGTCTTTGTCGTTATAATCGGGCGAATCATTGGTGAAGACATAGTTATCTCCTTCGCCGTTGCGGATGAACTGGCGATGAAGACCAGTCTTGTGTGAGCCTGGAAGGAAGGAGAGGGTGCCGTTCTCTTCCTGTGTTGAGCAACCGACACAATTAGATCAAGAGCACATCACTCGCACGTCAGACTCACATTTGCGTCTTCCATCGGGAACCACAGACCAATCTCTCGGGTCTCCTCTCCGACCGCATGCAGGTAAGTGGCGTCTTGGTGCGGGATGAAGTGGCCGCCGATCTCCGGGTTCTTGAAGATGTACATACTCTGCGCCACCCTTGGCTCCACAAATCCCACTTCTTTGACCAGAGTTTTCACTTTGTCACTGAACGTCACCTTTTTAAAGGTGGGCTCCAAAGTGTGCAAAGCGAACCCGATTCGGAACAGAGCCCGATGTTTGTCGAACTTGAGTTTGCCGTTGGCGTCGAAGGCCTCGGGTTCGAAGAAGAAACTCATTTTCCCGCCGGACTTCATATAAATGTTAGGATTGTCGGTGTTGTCAGTGACGAGTCGCTCCTTCTCGACGTCCATCGCTTCCACGTGTTTGTAGATCGCATTCTTCATATCATTTACAGTATTCTCGTCCAAGAAGTTTGGAATCAGAGCGAAACCATTCTTCCGAAACTCTTCGATCGCTTTCTCGAACATTTCGACGCAAAGAACTTCAAGCAGTTATATAATGAAACGAATAGAGAATTTTGAAGTAAATCCAAATTCCTGTCGAATCAGTAGTTTTCTCTCACTTTTATAGAAAACGAGCGAAAACTGATTAATTAATTATCTTTAATCTGTGTTTTTAAAAAGTGTTTATCGCTTAAAATATTAATAAGCGATAAATCGAAATCGCTTTGATCAAGGTCGCACTCGCCTGGAATCAGTAATCAGTCAAATCAAAGTAACTTTCCTCCAGAACTACACTTTTTGTAACCTTGACAATAACGATGAAATTCAGGTAATATTAGATCTGTTTGATGATTACACACAATACCTGCCGAAAGCCGAATACTGTTCTGCACTAACTTTGCCCGATGTTTGTTCAGGTATTGGCGTCGGTCAGCAAAACAGTGGCTCTTTTGTCGACTGACAGATATTCTGCGAAATGTTTGCAAAATTGAGAACTCATACGATTAGATGTCAATTACATTGGCGTCGAATTTCATACCAGAGGTGAACAAATCAGCCAATTTGGACAAAATTACATTTACAATCACATTCGACCTGGCTGAACAAGTGCAATTCAAAGCCACCTTTCTTTGTATTCAGTAGAATGATAACTTGTGTAAAATGACCATCAACATCGACATCAAAAAATGAGCAAACTACTTTGATCGGCACGTGCAAAACATAGCCAGATCTTCTGCCGTCATGTCTGGTGTTCATCACCAACTGGTCGGTCGGCCAAAAGATCTTGCGAACTGAAATCGCACTGAACTTGAACTAACAACAAATAAGTGGTGCGGCACTTGTCATATCACATCAATCGTGTTTAGGTTGGCCCCGTTTGATGGATAACAAGAGCATATGTATGTCTGGAAATTTAATTGAAACTTTTATTATTTTAGTTCAAATTATTTGTTATATTACAAGAGATTTTGACAGTGAATGATAAATTTGGACAAAATATCGGTTCAGATGTAAAAAAAATATGAGAAGAACTAGGAATCGATTGGAAATTGAATGATAGACTGAAGACTACAGCAAATCATTAGTAGTGAAAACACTGATATAAAGTCTGAACAATAGTAACGATCACTTGATTTAATGGAAAATTCAATTCACTTGATATAATCGGTCACTAATAAACTCGTTAATAAAATAATGCATTATTTGCTCTAAAAAATGTATGTCTGATATTGTTTGGCGTTCTTATTGTCAAAGGTCTGGTCAGTTCCCGTACGGGACAGACATAGGGCTGTCAATCGATAACTCTATGACTGAGTTGAGGGTCCGGACAGTCGTCGGATTGAATCCAACGATTGCCACAAAAATCCCAATTCTAAGGCATTCTTGTGATTAAGGAATCATAAATCGAATCAAATGATTGTTTGAATTAATCAAATCACACATCAAATCAGAATAAATATAATAATTATTAGAATATAAGAGTAAACGTAAAAAGTTTTTGTCTCACAATTGATTGGATGAGAGATATATCGCACGAAATGCAAAATTAAGGGTAAAAACAAAACATAAATTAAATATAAATTAAATTTCTATTGAATTCCGCAAAAACACTATTGAATAGAGATTTCGGAGTTCGCATCAAAAATAATAGAATAACTAATTGTCCGATAATTGGCTCCGAATTGGCTGAGAATACACTTTAAAACTAGTGTTAAAGCGTCAGAAATCGGTCGACAATTATAACGACAATTATTGTAAATAATTTGTTAATAATTTTCTAATAATTAATAAAATGTTTTTCTTCTCAATAGACATCTCAGAGAAAAACTAAGCGTCTCTTCATTTAAATAAAGACACTAAATATACAAATATTAATAATAACTATAATCTAGCAATAATTGAAGACTTAGTCATTTTATAACTAATATAAATGTAAATAAACTCTTCTAATAATGAGATAATAATAGTCCAGATCTTAGTTTTTCAATCAAATGAATTCGAGAGAAATCGCTTTCAATTAGTCAATGATTTGTTTCACTAATTATTGATAAAAATTAAAAACAAATTTAATCCTAAAATAACTGAAATAACTCTTCGGATGACTTATGTCTCAAAAGTTTTGCTGTCGTTTCTTCTTGTTGTCCATCGCGTCCAGAATTGGCTGACGCTTTGCCGCATACCTACGTCGGAGCTCTTCGATCTCGGCCTCCATTTCGACGTCCAGATTGGCCATCCGTGACCTGAGCTCATCCACCGACAAGTATCTGAGGAACTCGAAGTCTGACTCGAGCATAATCGCGCGCGACATCGGGTTGTGCGGCGAGTGGTGCAGACCAGGTGACTGTTGGGCCGGCGACTGGTTGCCGAGCGGGTGCTGAGAGTGCGGCGACTGCTGGCCTATACTCGAGTTCACTTTTGGCGAACTCTGGCTCTCGAAGGAAGACAAAAGACTATTGTTGTTGTGAATGACACTGGTATTGCTATTGGACAGCACTCGGATGGTCTGGTCTTCGGCAAACTGGTTGTTCGCCGATTGTAATTGGTTCGCTAGACCCTGAGCAGAACTGGCGGACCCGATGTGGACAGAGTTGTTAGCAGCGGCGGCATTGTTGACAAGTTTGGACTCATTCTTCTCGAAGTGCTGGAGAAACGCCGGCTTCAGTGTCTTCTCGGTGTCCTCGTCGTCGGTCTCGTCATTGATGATCAGAGTTCCCAAATCGGACTCAACGTCCGAAGTGGTGGCCGTAGTCTTAGTGGTCGATGATGTGATTGTGCTGTCCATCAATGGCTTGAGAGTGGTGTCTTTGGAGGGAACCATTGTGGACGAGTCGATGTTGTCCTCGTCGTCCCTGTTCTCCTGCAGAATCAGTCTGGCCTCCTGGATCATTTGCTGGAGGATGGACACGGGCGGGGCTCTTAGGATGAACTCGTGCTGAAGGAGAACACTGGCGGTCGAGCGCTGCTCCGGATTCTTCACCAAACACTTCTGCACAAAGTCAATAAACTCAGGCGACCACCGGTCGGGGTCTCGGAAAGAAGGCGGCGGTTTGGTTGGGATCATGAATATGGCACGCATTGGATGGATGTCGCCGTACGGGGGCTTCCCTTCGGCCATCTCTAAGGCGGTGATACCTAAGCTCCAGATGTCGGCCAAACAGTCGTAACCGATCTCTTGAATCACTTCGGGCGCCATCCAGAAGGGCGTACCGATCACTGTATTACGTTTGGCCATCGTGTCGGTCAGCTGACCGGCCACTCCGAAGTCGGCCAGTTTGCCGTGACCTTCACTGTTAAGTAGGATATTGCCGGCCTTGATGTCGCGGTGGATCTTGCGGCGCTGGTGCAGGTACTCCAGGCCCAGGAGGGTGTCGCGCAGGATCGTCGATATCTCGTCTTCGGTCAGCGTCTTCTTGCGCATCCGCATAATGTCACTGACGGATCCGCCGCCGCAGTACTCCATCACAATCCAGAGGTCGGAGCCCTTGAAGTAACTGCCGTAGTACCTGACCACATACGGGCTGTCGCATTGCTGCATTATCGAGATCTCCTTGATGATCTCGCCGAGGTCGCTCTCGACCGGCACCTGCTTGATGGCCAGCACCTGACCCGACTCCTTGTGCAGCGCCTTATACACCGAGCCATACGAGCCTTCGCCTAACTTGCAGAGGATGTCGAACACCTCCTCGGGCTGTCTCGTCAGCTGCTGTTCGCTCAACTTCTCCAGGATTGACATCTCGGACACCTTGACTCACACGGGGCTCAGTCGGTGGTCACAATGGGTTCACACAATGGGTTGTTAACTGATTACTTATTATTTACCAACCATTAAGTCAGCGATCATAACATGGTTTGTATCACCACTTTCACTGTCATCTACACTAAACACTACACTCTATTGTCATTATGCGGTACACTCTCTCCACACCAGTTGTGGATCAGTGCCACTGACGGCACAGCAAACGCGTCTGCAAGTGGTTCGCCACCAACACATCGAATAGCATGAAAAGGACCGCAATGTTGGCCGCAGTGGTCCGCTCTTTGTGAGCCCTTTCATCAGTGAGACACTGTCTCATTGGATGATAACTTGAAAACTTGATGCAATGTCTCGCGAATCACAATTTAATCCCAATTTAATCCCAATTTAATCCCAATTTAATCCCAATTTAATCCCAATTTGAATATCAATAAATTCGACAATAGTTTTGAACCATTTTGCGAATCGCTTTTTCTTTACCAGAATAGCTATGAGACAATTGTCAATCACTTATTCGGTTCTCTTAACTCTTCTCTCATCACGGAATCCATCGGCCACTCAAACACTGCCAGATTTCTGTGATGTCAATACCCAAACATCGCAGACAACTCCCGAGTCACTACCCGCTGAGTCAAAGCCCGAGGACACCAACATTGGCTTTGTCTTCATTATCGTCATTGTGGTCATAATATTCATATGCATTATCGCTATTCTAGTCGCGCTTTTGGTTTATTTCAAAGTGAAAGGTGATTAATAACTAGTAATTATAGTATAAGTTATTACATAATTCAAACCACTATCAACTGTAAGGTCCGGAAGACGATGTGACAAACGAAGTGAAGACCAGTCAAAGCGATACCAAAACTAAGGACACCGACAATAGTTCGCGAGTTTCGTCAATCGAGACAATCAATTCACACACCGGTTCTCTTGTTAACACTAAATGATAGTTATTTTTATTCGAATACACATTTCTAATAGCTTTTAATGATTTATTAATATTGATTGAAATTGATATTAAAATATAAATTCAAATAAAACTTAGACGAGTGTCACGTCATTTATGTGCTGAGCTAACACTCAAATGGGAGTCAATTTCGTGGCATTTGTGTTGTAAACAATACAATAAACAAATCAAATGATAATCGCGGCCAACCTCTGAGGACACTGAAGACATCACACAAGACAATGTCATCCGACCGGACAATAGTATAGTCATGCAGTCATCCGCCGCCAGCAGTTCGGGTGCGCCGAAGCCGTCGACGTCGAGCGGCGGCCACGACCGGCAGCCGTCAGTTCAGCTCAAGATTGAGATGTCCGGCGGTCCACCCAATCAGCAGAATCCGCGAAAAGTGATGCAAATCGTTGTGCGAAATGGCAGATACTTCTTGTCGCAGATGTCAATTCTTATTACAAAACTCTCGCCAATCGTCCAAATCGTGTCAATTGTTGTGATTCTTCTGTATTTGGTTCAAGTGAGCGGACATTCGGCCGAATGGCTGATCCTAACGCCCGACTCTGTGCTCAGTGTCGGTCAGTGGTATCGCGTGTTGGTCTCACTCTTCACACATCCCTTCATTGAGAAACACTTTTATTCGGTGATTGTCGACATAATCAGTCTCTCGCTGATGACCACACTTATCGAACCCCTCTGGGGTCAGACCCAGGTATCGACAATTACTTAGTTGTCACTCAGTACTCACTCAGATCTCTGTCCTTCTCCAAAGGTGATCCTCTTCTTCTGGATAGTGGCCATCGGCTCAGCAATGATGACATGTCTTCACTACATCATTATCTATGCGATCACATCAGACGTGTCACTACTCTTCTCGATGGGAATCCACGGTTTGTCGCCGTTTTGTGCGTCGATTGCGGTCACTGTTAAGCAAATGTTAGGCCAATCAGTGTTAGTGCAGACGGCGGTCGGCAAACTGAAGAACGACGACATCCCTCTGACTTCGCTGGTGTTGGCTCTCATCTGCTACTTCTTGCATCTGATCGAAGGCCAGACTGTGGTCATGTTCTTCTACGGGCTGATCATTTCGTGGCTATACCTGCGCTTCTTCCAGGTGCACGAGCACAGGGGTCAGAGCCAGACTCGCGGCGATCTGTCCGACTCTTTCGCGTTCCACACATTCTTTCCCAACGTTTTGCGACCGATTGTGGCCGTGTTTGCCGACGCCTTCTACGGACTCCTGGTCAAAGTGGGCGCCTGTCCTGACCTCAGCTCCGGACAGCACCAGACATATAGACTGCTCAGCGAACGACTCACTTCAGACATGAATCACACGAACCATACGTCAAATCCAAGAGTAGAGACTCTGTGAAGACATCTCGTCCTCTCGTTGTCTCTATTGTTCTAACTGTTGGCAATTTATTGCTCCTATTCTTCCAGTGATTACTTGATAAGTGGATCAGTATTGTCAAGGAGTGAGTGACGGCCCACACAAAGGCATCGGATTTGTGATTATCATTGTTTTTAAATTTTATGCAAACGACAGAGAATTGGTTTTTTGTAATTAAAAAAGATCTATCGATATATTAAATATACATTAAATATATTTTGATTATGCGTTTAATCTCTTAGCTGACTGAGCATGGCTAATAATTAGCCAGTAATTGATTGCAGGAAGTGGTGCAGGTATTGCAAGATGTGCTCCAGGCGTCACATTCCTCTAATGATGCATCGCCTCCAGTGACCCGACCGGCGTTGGCCGCACTGGTTGGCCACCGCTGGCCCGCCCTCTCACTGGTGTGCAAAGGCTTCAAATGTGTGCTAAGAATAAGTGCGAGTCATTCAAAACGGTAGACCCGAGCGATGGGCGATGATTGCCAATGCAGGCGACGATAAAAATATCGCAACAAATATTAAATTACCTATTTACCTATAAAACAGCTAACAAAGGTTCAAAAATTGTCATTTGAATGAGGTGAAATTTTCTACGATTAAAAAGTCGAATATGACCAACATGATTATATTGAAATAAAATGGAAATACCAAGGTGAAAGGTTTTTGAATAACATTCATATGTAAGAGGATAATGAAGATAACTCCAAGATGGAATGAGATAATTCAAAAATTCTTTCTTGTATCTTCATTAGAATATAATTTTGCATCAGAAAAACATCTTGAATTATTTAAAAATTTAAGATTTCATATTGAAAATTCATTATAATCACTTCGATTCAATATTAAACTATGGCGCCAAGAGAATACCAAATATTTCTCTTCAGATTATGAAAGATACTGAAAATAGCTAATGGAAACATGGTTGAAAAGTTTGGTATTCTCTTGGCGTCATAGTTTAATATTGAATCGAAGTGATTTTCAATATGAAATCTTGAATTTTCAAATAATTCAAGATGTTTTTCTGGTGCAAAATTATATTCTAATGAAGATACAAGAAATAATTTTTTAATTAACTAATTTCATCTTGGAGTTATCTTCATTATCATCTTACATATGAATGTTATTCAAAAACCTTTCACCTTGGTATTTCCATTTTATTTCAATATAATCATGTTGGTCATATTCGACTTTTTAATCGTAGAAAATTTTACCTCATTCAAATGACAATTTTTGAACCTTTGTTAGCTTCAATTATTTATAAGTTCAATATCGAGAACATTTTTATATATTAGATTTTCATCGACATATTAATCATAAAAACATAGTGAATATGTGCGATCCCAACGTGCATCATGTTCATTCATACGAACCATCAAGTTGACAATCATTTACTATTTTACTACAATCAGTCACAATAATTGTCTGATCATTTAAATTCGATATCCAGGTGTTGGCTTTTCATTCGACGATTTTGATGTCCTAGATTATTCAATATTAGCATGCTCAATCTATTGAGATAGGTTTCGGGTCCATTCGATTGGACATGCAATGAGATTCTAGTTTTTCTATTCGCTTTGGTTGTTATTTAACAACCGTTTAGAGTTTGTAAGTATCAAAAGCTTATTTAAGGGTAATTTTATTATACATGAAACTTTCAAACTATAAAGTTTATTATGAATGGAATATTTTATTCATACGAGTCATTCACTAAACATGTGTTTGTTTTGATCTTATTTAACGATATTTTGTGAACAAATGTGATTTAATTGCTAATTAATTGAGTCGATTGACCGCCGAAACTGTCCAATGAGTAACTACCGAAGGGACTAACGTTTAGTTCGGGAATTGGTCTGCATTTGGGACTAATTGACTACAGATTCGAGTGAATGCTTAATGTGGTCCGAAATAAGACAATAATGACTTTTCTGACAGTTGTTCCGTAAGAATACCTGAATCTACTCGTTAAGGGAATGGAAATTCTATTTGTTAGCGAAAATATTAATCGAATATTTGACAACAAAGGAGTCAATAATAAATGTGTGCTTTGGATGACTAACCGCAGAGTTATTCGCGTCTGATATGAACTAAATATTAAATGGTTTGCCAACAGAATTGAATTGAATTGAGTCAAAGCAATGCCATTGTTATCACGAAAATGCTTATAAAAATCGTTATTTCTCTGGTAATTATCGGTTCTGACAAAACTGTTGAAAAGTATTTCAACTTTGAGAGACACTCTGTTTGCAGAGCAGAGAAATCACCAAGATTAGCATTAAATTGTCACCAAAACTAGGTTATAAAACTCTTTCCGGCCAATAAAAGCCATCATCTAGCTCAAATAAACTTTTTAATTTATGTAAACAATTATGAACCTAGCTTAAATGGTAGACAAAGCACATAATCAGATGATGAGCACCTAGCTAGTAGGGAACAAAGCTGAACGACAGGTAATGCAACGCCAAGTGCGGGGTATTTGTCATTTGGTATCAAAGTGTTGGTTCCCAGCACTTAATACCCAGCACTCAGCTCATACTCGAGCGACATATCAGTTAGGAATGAAATGGAGATATCAAAGTAGAAATGGGAAAAATGTTGAGACAAGAGTTGTGTTAACTCGTTATCAGCCAATTGTTTGTCCGTTTCGTCGATTCGTAGTCGTAATCAAAGTCTGAATACGGTTTGTAAACGAATAAACCATAGTTTGGGTGTGACTCCAGTCGACGACTCAGTGAAGCCAAACACGAGTGAACGCGAGCATTGAGCCCAGTCTAGTCCGAAAAGCATCTAGATCACTCTCATTTATCATCACACCACATCTTATCATTGCGGGTATGTAATTTAACAAGATTATTCCCATATTTGTTTTGTACAAGCTTCAATTATGGAGACCTAGCAATGTTTTCATGTTTATTCCTACTTAACCCGGATAAATGTTAATGTAGCGACGGTTCCAACAGTTTTGCATTCAGTTAAACCGCGTATCACATTCGTAGCGACAGTTGAATTAATGAATTTGTGCATGTTCTTCATTTCACCTTGATAAGTTGTGCGATATATCATATAACACACGGTTTTGCTCATTATATTTGGTAAGAACACTGCTATCGATAAGGAAAAGCCTATCTCTAATGCAATCGTTTAAAGTCTTGGTTAAGTTGGGTACCGATCGGAGGCCAACAAACAGTCTTTCCGTTCGAAAAGAGTCTCAATGTTTGTCTAACAGAACGGAAGTGAAGAGAAATTCATTGCTTTCTAATTCTGAATTAAATATTTGTTTTCCTCTTTTGAGCGAAAACACATTTTTTGCACACATTTCTCAAACATTGCGTTTAATTGATTCCGGAAAGTATTGGAATCGATGACATTTCACTTGCTATACTTGCTATACTTTCAGCTTGCTCATTCATATGGCATTGTCTTATACTATCAACGCTTGGATATTAATCTCAAACTTTCCGTTCATATCGTTCCTTAAGTCGAACCAATATTTTTGATGTCATTTTCCTCTAAGCCAAGGAGTTTTCTGTCATTGAAGTCGAAAGTCATCTAGTTTATTTTTATATAACATTTCTTGCTTCGTTTTTTGCCTGTGACAACCTTGCTGATTGTGCAGTTTGTGCGTTTGCTCCAGTTCATTGGCCATCATTGGCTAACTGGCGAGAATTCCCCGGTTAAAAAACCGGCGAAGTGTTGAATGCAGTGAAACCAAGTATTAATGCTTTTGAGTGAAACGAGTCTATCGTCGGAATCGAGTTAATTAAGAGCCGAATGAATCACATCCGAAGAAGTGTTGATTGAAAGGCCGATAGCCATCAGTCAATACCAGTGAATGATGTGATATGAGTGCAGACAAGAAAGTCAGGTCTGATATACGACTTACTTATGATATGTTAATTGCATTTCCGATTCGCAATCAAATATCGGACGCCTTTTAATAGCTATGTATTGGAGTCGAGAAAAAGTTTTGTTTGAAGTGCTCTCCGGAGTCGAGTTATCTCGAGTTGTCCTAAACGACAAACCAATAATAAAATTGATTTAATATCTAACGGCAATTATCTCGCGAATAGAGCCCAAGTAAAGTATTTTATCGCAACAAAGAGAGAGAAAAGCGAACACTTTTATAGAATGTAAGTCTGTTTTACGCCTAATATAGGACTCGGATTATAACAAATGTTGTGTTTATTACGACAAAAATTTATTACAATTAAGTGAATGACTCATAAAATTAGAGTCAATTCAGTTTATAAACTCAACTAAATCAACACCAACTGACCCAATCCGTCCATATTATTACCGCTAGATAATTGGCCAAGATGAACTTGGTGACCACCTTCCTCATTGTGATATCAGTGGGCACTCTGTTGGCACAGAACCAGATCCCAAAGGTGCCCATCGAAGACTCGAATCCTGTGAGCGCTTCCGCACAGATCTACGACTCGGAGATCAGACCGTATTGTGTGGACCGGACCAGTGGTAATCCGGGACAGATATGGCCCAACGGCATGAGCATCGAGAACCTGATCGCTATGGTCGAGAAGCTAGAGCTCTATGTGGCCAACGATACCGACTCTTCTCTGCGACAACACGTCGGCGCCGACAATATCGCCAAATTGCTGCTCAGGAGGTAATCCCGTTGCTTGTTTCAATTAAATGACCAGTCAGAAGCGACGCTATATTATGCAATATCAACTAGGTCAACCACAGTCTTGTGATTGTTTTTCACTTTGCTCGATAAAATTACTGACCAAGATTGCGTTTATCAGATTCCGTTATGATGGTTACGACCCGGAGAGCGGTGGGGTTGCGCCTCAACGGAACCGCGACAGCCTCTTGTCGGAGGTGGCCAGTGCCATCCTCTCGCCATCTAACCAAGCTCATCTGCCGCCAGACTACGGCTTCCCCAACAAGTTCTTCACTCAGTCCGAGTTGTGCTCACTCTATAATATGCTGTCCCACAATGTCTACGACACGACAGTCACCCCTCGAGTCAGTTATTCACAGGGATTCCGACTCAGAGGCAAACGACAGACATATCAACAAAACAGGAATCAGAACCAACAGAACAGACAGCAGAACAACTACGGCAACAATCAGTACAATCGGCCCAACAGACAGTTCGCAGACACCAATTCGGCCACGAGCTCACCTTGGCTGCCCAACACCAGAGGCACCAACTCACCCATCAAAGAGGAAGGTGTGGTCAGCTTCAGAGGTCACCCACAGGAAGCGATCCAAGTGTCTCGAGTACTGATCGGTGTGATCGCTGGTCTGTCCACTGATGCCAAGAACAAAGCCAGGGATGTGTTGCACGCTCTGCGACCCTCCAGTGATCTGCCCGCTGACTACGACAAAGACATAGACCCGATCACCATGGTCACTCTGGCAGACCTGTATGGCATCGCTAACCGACCCTACAGTGACAATAGACCCTACTACTTCGGCCTGAGTGGCGATTGGCAGCAGCAGTCGTGCACCAGCTATTACGGCATCCAAACCAGCCAGATCAGTCAGAACGTGTTCAACACCAGCAGAAACTATATCCACGCCACAAAGGCCGAGATCAGAGGTGGTCTCGATGGCTATAAGATCGGACACGCTTTGAGAGCCATGGGTCAGACCGACATGACCAAGCTGAAGCTGAGCACAATTCTTCGCTCCTACTATTCTAAGCCCCAATCGCAGACCTCTCAGTCCTCCTTCACCGTCGGATACTGCGATCGCAACGGAAACCTCAACACCCAAGAAATCGAGGATCAGGCCAAATCGTACGCGGCCATCGTCGCCAAATACAAGGGACTGGCACTCCCGCCCAATCTGGTCGGCGAATTCAAGACTGCCTTAACTGCCGCTCAACAATCCGGTAAGTGATGGCAGACAGTGATCACTGATCAGTGATTGTCAGACACATTGTAACTTTGAGTCCACTGCAGAGAGCGGCGGTTTCAACGACTACTGCACGAAACCGAGCGGCCAACTGGACGACAACGCCCCGTGCGAGACACCGTCGGACGTACTCTACTTCATCGACGGCACAAACCAACAGAAAATGCAGGACTCGGCTAACCTCGTGTCCCAAATCAACGGCAATCTGAACGGCTTCCGAGTCGAAGGCGGAACTGTCAGCATATTCTTCAACTCTCAGCAGAAGTCGACGCCCAACAGCGATGTTCAACTGCCGACCGGCACCGGCAACGACCAGTGGCCGTTCACTGTGGCCGCCTTCAACAGCTCCAACCCGGGCTACGCCCAGTGCAGGATCAATGACTTCAACACCAGTGAGTTGTGATCGAGGATATGGGTTTGAGGCCAACTAATACATTGATATCCTCCGTCACAGCCCTTCCTCAGGCAGTGGCCAATACCGGCAAATACTACCGATATTTGAACGCAACTCTCTTCGACTACGAGTGGTGGACTCCCCGCACAAACCAGTCGTGGGTTCCGGGCAAAAGTGCAATCCTTATTGACTACGACTCGGTTACGATGGCACCCGACAGCGGATCTGACAGGACTGACCACAACTGGTATAAGGATCAGCTCAGAAGCCGACACAGCGATGTCCTGTTCCTGGCTTTGACTAGAAACCAAGAGCTTTTCAGACAAGTTCTTCGAGACCGTGACCAGGACTGGATGTCACCCAACGACGTCAGCAATGCAGGCGCAGCCCTGGCCAAGAAGATTTGCGAGAACCCTGCCACCTTCCAATACAACGCCTGCTACGAAAGGACCTCGAGCAACGTTGAATACACAGGCTTTATCACACCGGGCTATAAGCAGAACTGGGCAATGTACCCAGAATTCTTCCTCAAGAGTTTTAACATCAAGTTCACGGTGAGTAATGTCAATCCAGTGATATTTAGCTTATAATAGATGATTTGTTGGTCGATAGTTCAAAGCAGACGACGGCAACATAAGAGTGTGTTACGACCGGTCCTTCCCGCCGAAGCAGCGCCAGGACTGGTGCTTCGACAGCAACGATCACCCGAACATTGAGTTCGAGATCAGGGACCCGTGCAAAGGCAGGTCATTCGAATCGTGCGAACCCTTCTATTTCACCGTTTGGGGCAAAGACAGGACTAACCCGTCTCAATGTCTCGGTAAGTGATGACTGAGGGCTATATCCAGGCCATGATTCTAATGCCTTACCTTGGATGCAGACCCGCGCTGCCAGAACCTGAACCAAATCCGATGGACAGTGAGCCACACAGGAGTGCAGTGCAGTTCATCGCATCACTTACTGCCGTCCATTACATTCCAAGTGCTTTCTCTGACATTATTCGCAATTTTATACTTATTTTTGAGCAAATGATCACAAAATAGCGCTTTTCTGGTCATTAATTCGAATCAGTTTTTGATATATTCACTAAACTTTTGCATTACTGCTAATTATTGCCAATTATTTTGACTTTTAATTTGGATATCATTTATAATAGTGTTTTGTGTTTAATCAAAATGAGTTTACAATTCAATTGAGTGTCGGTTTGAGTGGTTTTAAAGTCATTTAATGTATGATACGTTTGATTTCGATTATGTCTGGAGTTTTATGTATTGTTTTTCAATAAAATCTTTTAAAATTTTTAGTTAACCCGATATTATTTAATTGTTTTCACCAAATATATCCAACTAATAGATAAATATATTTACACAAAACGTAATCAAAGTTTTAGTCAGTAAATATGTCATTGAATTTATAAAACGATCTAGATAAGTCAAGTTGACATTGATATTAAACATTTTAGATTAAATTTGATAAATTTTATAAATAATAAATTATATATAGATGAGTTATTTTGATTAATAATACCAATATTGAACAGAATGAATAGAGAAATGTTCTTTCTCTGTCTCTTTTGTCTCTTATTATCCACAATTAGTACAAACTGTGAGCAAAAAGTTAGCGCTCGGGTGAAGAATGGATTGATTTATGGGAGAAAAGAGTGGTTCGAAGGAAGAGATTTCAATGTCTTTCTGGGCATTCCATACGCAGAGCCGCCTATCAATGGCCTGCGATTCAAGAGACCGGTCCCGACGGGACAATGGAGTGAACCGATTGAAGCGCTCGAGTGGCCAAACAGTTGTGTCCACAAGAGATTCGCAAAAGTCGAGAGCTATTTCAGCGCCAGAATGAGTGAGGACTGTCTCTATTTGAACGTATGGTCGCCCGTAACTCAAGGATCCGAAGACTCACTCAAACCAGTGATGTTCTTCATTCACGGCGGAGGCTTCAACTTCGGCTCGTCATCTGAGGAGACCTATTCAGGCCATGTGTTGGCCTCGAAGGGCGAGGTAGTGGTCGTGACCATCAATTACAGGCTCAATGTGTTCGGCACTCTATACACCGGCACTGATATCGGACCGGGAAATATGGGTCTTTGGGATCAGGCACTGGCACTCGAGTGGGTCAACGACAACATCAAATATTTCGGCGGCGATCCGACCAGAATCACGCTCTTCGGTGAGAGTGCCGGCGCCTGGTCTACAAGTCTGCACATCCTATCGCCTGTCTCTCGGAATTTGTTCCAAAACGCTATCGTCATGTCCGGCGCCGCTATAAACAATGTGTCGGTTTGTGCTCCCGAAGCCGTCCTCGAGATGTGGATCACAAGGGCCCGAAGTATTGGATGCTTTGACAATGAGACCATCGAACAGACAAACAAGAAGTTTACGAATCAAATGATCGACTGTTTGGTTAACGCCTCGCCAGAAGTGTTGGCAAACATCCCGACCCTTCACATGAGCTCATGTATGCCCTCTTTCATAATTGACGGCCAATTCTTGACCGACCGACCCATCAATCTGTTGCGATCGGGTGATCACAAACAGCACTTCAATCTGATGGTCGGCACCACCGAAGACGAGGGCTCATTCCTTCTGCCACTCTTCTACGGCCACGAATACGACTTCCATTCACCCGAACCGATCAGTTACACCCAAGCTTACAACAATCTCGTTCGTATAGTAAACGAGTTGCCGTTCGGCGCCGATGGCCAACAACTGGCCAAAGTCTACTTCACGGGACTGTCTGATCAGAGCGATGGTGACCTCTTGCGGCGAACAATCGGCATTGCTCTTGGTGATTATTTCCACACCTGTCCGACCACTTACTTCGCTAAAAGCATTTATTCGTCTGACCCGAGATCTAAAGTGTTTGAGTACTACTACAACAGCAAAGTGGGTGATCCCAACCGGATGTTCTGTTCCCAATGGATGGGTTGCTGTCACTTCAATGAGATATACCCTGTTTTCGGCGTTCCGTTCTATCAATACCACAGATATGTCGACAAAGAGCGACAAATATCCGACCAAATGATAGCCATATTCTCATCGTTTGCAAAGACAGGACGACCGCAGACACAGAACTCGAGCCAATGGCAGTCCTTCTACAGAGTGAACGACCAGATAATCGCACCTTTTTATGAAATCACAGCCGAACCAAAAGTTGACATCAATTTTGGCTTAGGATTGAAATTGACTGAATGTGAATACGCATGGAATCAGTTTATTATAGTTTAGATCCGATTAATGATATAGAATTGAATTGAATTAAAAATGACGGAAAAGACGAATTCAAATATCGTCCAGAAGTCTCTTGGCTCGGGTGTCGACATCAGTATATCTGGTCGGCTGTGGACCCACACTCTCTGCGTCGTCCGGACTGCTCTCGTCCTCCTTCTGCTTGGAGTATTGTCTTTCCAAGTCTTTGCGTTCTTTCGATTGTGCTTTACTCGCCTGTTCCTCGTCATCCGTGTCTTCCTTCACATTCTTCCTCTGTTTGGGTTTCTTTTTGGTCTGTTTGTGTGCCGGCTGTTCGTCAACATCTACATCTGTCTCTGCTTTTCTCTTAGGCTTCTTCTTATGCACCATCTTTTTGCTTACTGCCCGTTCATCAATGTCTTGATCGGTGTTATCTTTATCTTTGCTCACTTTCTTCGCGGTCTCATCTTTGGAAACCTTCTTCGGGGTCTCATCTTTGGACACT
>JAQGBE010000508.1:0-17765 GCA_034698225.1 Scheloribates latipes | reverse complement strand
CCGTTATAAACCGCGAATTTGGCCAAAATTTGCTCTCAGTTTGTGGTAATCTTGAGTGAGAGTTAGTGTGCGACAGATTGTGGACCACTTTTACACCGTTTATAAAGTGTCAAAATGAAACATATTTTATGAAACATGGCTTTGGCTTCGCTTCGGAACTGAACATCGGCTGCACTCGGCTTTCATATACCACACAAAATCCAATTTCGAGTCTCGGCCTTAATATCTGTGGAGAAGTGAGACAATAACTATCGGAAAACACTTTATATGTATAGAAAATTTATTTGTGTGGACACGACTTCTCTACATATTGTCTCTCGAAATTGAGATTTCGATTCGAGCCATACTTTGGCACTCAATTTGCGACACTCGAGACCGGAGCGCAAGCTTTGCCACAACTTTGAGATCATTTTCAAAATATTTATAACACTTATGTTAAACAAAAAGAAAACAAATTTGATATTCGCTTTGAAATTCATGAGATTTTTGAGTCATTGACGCGAAATGCGATTTGAATTTTAGGCAATCAAATGGTCTCTCCTTTGCAGTGATGTTATGTGACTCTGGGCTCAAATATATGAGAGATAATAGCGAACAGCGTTTTAATTCAAACGGAGCCATGAATTTCATGACTCTTTTGAGATCTCCATTTATTTGATGCACAACTCAGTAGTCGGAGTGCAGTGGAAGTGAGCCCTTGGAAAGAGTTAATGCGAAAGTTCACACTTAAAGAGCTCCGACTGATTATCTACTTTACTCTGAGAGGTCTGGTCTGGCAGTGGAAGTGAGCCGAGCAGTGAGTAGTGAGCGAGTAGTGAGTAGTGAGTAGTGAGGAGAGGGGATCACTGAAAAAATAGACGATCGGTGCGGATATGTTGCTCGATGTCGACCAGACAGACCATACACACCATTCATGTGACGATACATTCGCTCATTTAATGCCTCAGCCCTTACGCCAACTCTTCAATCGGTCCGCACTTTTTGTTTGAGTCGCGTCGAGTCAGTCGAGTGGCGAATGCATTATCAGAATATGCGATACTCTCCGTCACTGAGGACTGAGGACTGATAGGAGTAACGCAAAAAGTTATCTATATTTTGCCGCTCCGGGGATAATATTTGGCAATTTGTCGCTCAAATCAATTCGGAGTCGATGTACAGTGAAAATGGATGTTATGAGCAAATCAACTAATATTGCATTGCATTGTCTGTACTTGACTCGACTGCTGTCCTCCACTAAAGCACACAATGTTTTGCAAAAACCTTTTCTCAATTTCACCAGTTTTTAAAATATATAACATTTAAATCGCTGAAAGCTTTGAATTTTAGCTCTTTTTGTCTTCGATGTCATCTGCATATGCAGTGCAACACAACATATGGATGTCAGCTAACAAGGAGTCAGACGATGCAGAAAAACAGTAAACGCTTATTGAAATGACAATTTGAAATTGAGAGTCACATCACTGATGCGGATCACACTCATCCAGGCTCTCTCTCTCTCTCTCTCTCTCTCTCTCTCTCTCTCTCTCTCTCTCTCTCTCTCTCTCCCAGCCGTACACAACCAGAGACTGATAGCAAAGCTCTTGGGATAGGATTGGCATAACTTATAATATTCGTAACATTTATTGGTTTTGTTTGACACCAGAATTTGCATATTATTAACATAACTCTCGAATATATCATTTCATCGAATATTGTATTATTGAGAAAACTTGTTCCGACTCTTAGAAGAAGAAAAAATATTGTGTAAGACAAAAAACTTTTTCCATTTGATTCTAGCGAATAGTTAGCCCTTTGTTGAACTAAAACTATACATCAGTTCTTTATATGTATTTTTTTTATCAACGCATCAATGAAATTGTGAGTCGGAATCAAATGAGAAGAAAAGGGTAAACATATACTGACAGTACTAATAGTGCTTTGAAACAAAAATCTTTGCAAAAAAGCGTAAACTTATGGCACAGAATATATGCAAATAGTGATAGAAATGCATTTTCTCCACACATATGGGATTCACATTAGGCTCACATGAATAGCGAATATAGGGCTCGTTATGTGCCTTAAGTGGCCGAACGATGCATTGAGTGCTGACACTAATTCCAGATTACTCTCAACGCCTCCCGTAATAAATGGCTTCACTCGCGTCCGTATACCTTCCGATCGAGTGCTTCGGATGAATGACAAACCAAAAGGATTTTGTCATTTACTCGACTCGTAATTAGCCACGCATTTGGCCGTTCGAGTGCTCCACTAATTGCTAACCGACCGATCACTTTGCGAATCCAACTTTTTATTTCACTTATATTTTACAAGATCACAAATCGAATGAATTTGTGAGGGAGAGAGCGATCACATAACGTCATCGATGGCATAAATAAAAATGTTGACGAATCGGTACGAATCGGTGAAAAGTTATTTTTGCTGGAGTGTTGACAAGCTATCGGTAGTGCTATTGCAAGCATATAATTAGACAATTATATGTTAGGCGAACCCCCGATCGCGGTCTGCCTGGCTGTTAATGGTTGACACGGTTAGGGCCACCGTTTAGGGCCGTTTGAGGCCATCTGCAGCCAAACTGCTGTGACATTAGGCGCTCAGGCATTGGCGAACGGTTCGACTGAACGCAGGCATACATAACAATAATCTGGAAGAGTATCAAATCAAGTGACTAATGATTTGCATAACAATAGCAAAACATGATTATTGGCCACTAATAGTGGAACCGCAGTTCAGTAATAACCCAAAGTCGAGTTTACTCTCAATTTATGGCAAGAAGTAAAAAGTGTTGAGTTATGGCCACAACCGACGGCTCACAATCGCAATCACCAGAGCTATAGCTATAGCTATAATAGTATAGTTGGACTAAGACTATGAAAGAGAGGAGTTTTGCCAAACAAATGTTGCCAACACTCGTCTCTCGACTATCTGTCCCATCGGTGCCGCACTCCGACCAGTGAGTGATCGATCGCAAGGGATTTACTGCTCGCTCAGACCAGCTGTTCCTATGCAACGGTGCCGTAACTCTGGTCAACAGCGATAGCTGTGGTCAACAATAAACACATCGACACAATCGACACAATATTGACCACAACTGACATCCCTTTCAGCCAATGATTGTCTCTTTTCATCGGCGACCATATCGGACGACACAAATGCCTGGAATTCCAGATCTGATATACACTACACGACAAACACTAAATAATAACTACTTATTGTCAATAATTGAAAGCCGGGCCACACCTGGACTGTCAGGGTTTGCCGGCCGAGTGTGGTTGGACTGGTCTCGTACTGGACTGGACTGCGAGTGCTGTGTGTGGTCGACAGCAAATACCATTTGATCGCCTTATCTTCAGCTCTCAGACCTCAGACCTGAGACCGGGTCCTCTCTGTGCGATCGGACAGTTCATCGTTTGCTTGTCATCTACGGTCCCATTAAGAGTCTGTCTTCAGTAGTGCGCTCTCTGTCAGTGGTATTGTATTGGAGTCACTCAACACCCGATCGTCTTCCTATTCAATTGGCAAACATGTTGTCGACTTATCAATTGAATCCACTGCAGACCCACTGCAGACCCACTACAGACCCATACAGACCCGTTGCAGACCCCTATGGCTCGAGTGCAGGGGATCTCCGCTCCGAGTCCTCTCACTCTTTCTCTTCATTTGATTTGCGGACCGCCACCAGTGGTAGTGATGCGCCAAAGAAATCGATATTATTGTCTGATCTGACACTTACGACAACACAATAGAATGTCCACAACCAGTCATCCTTGGGCTCACTGTTCCTCCACTTAAAGCCAGATAACTATTTAACTATTTTTAGTGAGAATTATATTAATAACATATTTCTCATTATTAGCCGAAGATCTCACCCATTATTCGGAACCCAATACGGAGCGGCAATAAACTGGCGAAATAGGAGATAGTCTTCTGTGGAGTGCTGTCCAGCTATGATAGCACTAAACACCTGCTGTCTCTGCCTCTGCCTTCTCTTCCCTGTCCTCTCGCAGTTGTGGACAATTTGGGTGGCATTAGGACTCAGGAGGCGAGCGGGAGAAGAGTGAGGAACAGTGAGGAAGAGTAACCAAAAACATTGAGTGCACACAATTTATATGGAGTTTTATGAAGAGCTCAGACCAGAACGCCAGTGGCTGTGGCAGTGAAGAACATCTGCGAGAATAACAGATCCGAACCAATTTGGCAAATGTGTTAAACAATTTCTGGACTCGTGTCTCGGATTTGGCCAATTTCTGCAACAGTCTCTGCAACTCATCCATCATAACCGGAATATTAGATCCAATTACAGCATAGCAGAGCTCAAGCATTACTGATGGGCATCACTGCCGGTGGCGGCGAATCCGACAAATCTCAACGACAAACACGCCGTCCAAGACTTGCCTCCGATTTGACATTGAGTCCAATTCTTTGCCACTGACACACGTCTGCACTGGACTGGTCGGGTCGGGTCTGGTCTGGACGGGTCTGAGCACCGCTGCCTTCGATGCCTCCCATTGTAGTCAATTGTCAATAAATATTCATTGAATTCGTTGGTTCGTTGAGAATGGCATTCAATTGATTGCTCACAAATCGTTTCACTCAAACACTTTATGATTGCAATGACACTCAAACGGCAAAACTATTAGATTTTACCTTCAATTTGCACATAAATACATATTTTGTTGCTTCAATTCGTGGAACACATCGGGAAGTCCGAGACATGACTCCTAAATGAGTTATAATTGATCCGAGGCTGAAGAGCCCTCAGAGAACTGGTCACTAATGTCGTCGAATCACTTTCAACGGCCTATTATCGCAATTACTGTCGTTTACCTGCATTTGCAATACATATCGGATATAAATCCTGTGAAACAGACGGAGGGCTTCGAGTCGTTAGCAATGCATTAAACGCCGGAAATTTGCCGAAAGTGTCGCAGAAGTCAGTTCTCTAAACGTCTTAACGACAGTCGACTTCTGTTCAATGCGTTTCTCCCATTGTTCGCCACTTTTGGCCGTAATTTGCATTCGTTTGGAAGCCGTGAGAACTGAGTCTCGGTTTCACTCTTTTTCAGGTGCAATAAAAATTCTAAAATTATGATAATTTTGTGTCTCTGTGTGTATAAAAATTTACAGTTAAAGTAAGTTTCCATTTATTACAGCGATAATAGAGGTAATAGTGGGTAATGTGAGTAATGGTGTGCATGAGTTGTGTCGACTCGACTCGAGGAGTAGTGAGGAATACAGTGTAGTGTCGGAGAGAGTCATAGACTGACTAACTGGCAGTAAAACTCGACTCAATTGTTGGCATCGAATTAGCATTTGGTCTCTAACTCGGCAGCTCTTGGACGGGGAGTCACACAGTTCGGGACAATATGTCGGAAATGTCGGCCGAAACTGGCAACAGATTGTGTGCTGAAAAGTTGCTTTCTCTTCAATGCAAACCAAATTTAACGCATTGAAGGCACTGAATGTAAGTCTATTATGAGAAAGAAAATGTTAGTATGAGGTGAGGCGAACATCACCAGCACTGTCACCAAATTGACTTTGAACACCGTGAAGGGGCCGTCGGGCCAAGTGCTCGCCCATTCATACATCGAGGACTCGACCAAAGCGACCATTGTCACCAATGCATGTGATTAGACGGAGGACCAGGTGTTTGGCACAATGCATAAACGATCATGCCAATTTTCTAGTTGCTCGCACAATCATTACATTACATGCATCACTTGTAGCCGACTTTGAGCTTGACACCTCACCTTGCTCATTAGCACCAATTGCATTCAAATACAAAGTAATAGTAAATAATCTCTGTTATCCAGTGGTTTATTATAATAATTGATAGATAATTGGATTGAGTGCTCAATTTAATGATTAGGTGCTTTACAAATCAATTGTAGCGATGATTCGGCATATTTTGTCGGCACAGATGAGACCAAAGACCAAACTCAATACTTTTGACTCAACAGTATAGTGTACGGAATGATTATCAGCCAGATCTGAAACGGGCAAACAATATGTTGGGTCATTCAGTACAAGATGTGAGGTTTGCAGGGGAGGACTGCACTCCTACTGTGTTTATCAGCATTAAGATATCGATTTCTTGGTAGATATGTAGAGCTAATGCAATAAAATACTTACCCAGTATAAGAATCTTTTGTCGAAACTGAAAAATCCAGTGCCGGTCAGACACTCTACTCTGGAGCCTTCCAAGTAATCAATTAACGACTTGACCTGAATTGCCGCCAATTGTCGTAATTGCAGCGGAAAATCCAAAACAGAAGAGAAATTAAATTAAATTTGAGATAAATTCGATTGATTTAGAAATAATAAAAGCGATCACTGATCAGACATACACTTCTGCATTCGCTGTCATCGATTTTATTGAACCTAATTCTCTGCAAATGTCTTAAAGCGGTCATAGTTTCGGATTTAATATTATCGCTGAATATCGAACTAAAAATACAATAAAAGAATAAAAAGGAAATAAACGTTAAATTAGTGATTCGATCAATTAAGACAAGACAAGACAAGAGTCCGTACCAGACCAGCAGAGAGAGGAGTGAGACGACCGCGTTGAACACGTCGAACGCCTCTTCCTCCTCGACCTTGGCGCCTTGGCCGAACAGGTCGATGCCGACGAAGATGCCGCCCATCACCGCGATTATGTTGCAGGTGGTGGTCAGGAAGAGGCTCGGAGACAGACAATTGTTGACTTTGGTCACCAACTCTTGCAATGAAATAAACAGTTGTCTCAACTCTTCCAATGAGTGATTGGACGGACCAGAGTTCAGGTCTTCGGCCAATTCGACAGCATCTGAAAGATCTTTACACAACGTTCCGAAACACCTCATGTAATAAGTAAGCATAAGAGAGAAGTAGATCATCAGTGTGTCGGCGGCCTTCGAGTGGATCGAGCCGTAGACCTTGATGACCAAGGTGACGCCTATGGCCATTCCCTTGGGCATCTCTAATAAGGCTTTCTGCGGAGATGTTTGTTCTTGTATCTCTTCGGTAACAATCGGCCACAAGAATATGATCTCAATGATAGCGTGAACTATATTCAAGACAATCAGAATCCAAGCGGTGACCAGAAGTCGTCGTTTGAGGCTTCGGGTCAGACATAGTTTATATGTGACGACAATATTGTTCAGAAATTTGTAGAAATGCCTGAACTCATGTCGAGCGTAGATGAGTCCCAAGTCGTTATCAATTGTATGATAGGCTTCGATACCGATCAGAATGATCTGGACAATGCAGGCCGATCGTGACCTATTGATCCGAACACTCTTATACCGGGTGGCACTTCCCTCGTCGCAGACCAGTACACACGGAACCAAAGAAGCTGTTAACCAATCATAAGCTCATAGGTTTAGATTATTGTGATGACAAAAGAAGACTTACCGATGAATATTGTCATGAAGATGAAGCTGCAGACGATGCCGAAGAAACTCCTCAATCGTCTGGTCCTCAAGTCATAGTACGGCAGACCAAAGAGCTGATGGAAAATGCATATAACTCTGAATCCGTCGATGTCTGCATCGGTTGCAATGGATTGAGTCCTCATTGCCTTCGACTTGAATGCGTGGCCATTGGGCACCGAATCGGTTACTGTGAAGAGCGGGATGTTGTTAGTGATGGGCAACGATTTCCTGACCATTGTTGTCCTTCTTTTGAAATTATATTTCTCGCCTATGTTCTGACAGAGAATGTCAAATGACTTGAATTGATTGCATACATGAATGAGAAACAAAATTATCAACTTTTAGTGATTTAAATGACACAAAACGACTAAATGATGCGTTAATTCAATTCTCTTTTCTGATGACAACATCAGAAATGGTTCTTTCAATTGCGACACCATTGCCAACAAATGAATTGATTGAATGTCTCAACAAATAAATTATATTATTGATCACCAAATTGTTGGGCTCTTTGTGTGTCAGTTCAAGAGTGCAGACAAACCAAACAATTTGTCCAAAGCATAGCAGAAAATCGAATTTCCAGGACCTTAAACAATATATTTGTATATTGCAATAATTATGATCTAGCATAAATTCATGAATAGATGTCAAGATTTCTATTGCAGAAATGTCTATAATGTGGTGCCAATCACTTGGGACTCATTCTGCCTGGTCATAAAACTGCCCAGGTTGCAATTAATACAAACTCGTTAGCAATAATGATCTTGTCTATAATTAGTTTCATTTCGCGTCTTTTAATTAGTTTTATTTACCGCTAATAATATCGATGGCCGGCAGTAATGGTCTTTAATTAGTGTATTAATTGACGGAATAATGGTCTGAATGGAGAGAATCAGTCCATTGACCCGATTCTCACATCATTTCTATAGTCCTTTATTATCGAAGAGTTGACTCATTTTCACGTCTAAAGAGAAATGCATTGAGAAATACAATGAAAGACAGTGTTAAACACCAGTTATGACAACAAAATATTGGGTTCAATGCATTGGTTGCGAATCATGTCTATTGATTTCGAATCGATTTGCAAATTAATGGTTAGAAAACATTTTTTGTATTTGTTATCAACTTCTGGTTTCGTATAAAAGCAGGTGTTTTGTGAGCAATACTTGTTAAAGATGTTACGCTTAGAGAAGAATAACTACATTAACGACAAACTCTATCGAAAGCCTTATTACGATCTGAAAACACCCGAACACTCGATCAGAAAAATTAATAATCTTAGTGTCAATTCTCACTCCAATTCAATTGAAGTGCAAAACACAGATTCTGAAGAGGAAAATGAATTGTTTTCAGTGATCCCGACGTTTCACGCATTGAGTGGTCTGTCTTATTATGGCAGACAAGAGACCCGATTCCAGTACTTGACCGCAATCGCGAGTCTCGTATTCGTATTGCTCACCATTTTGTGTCACTTCACAACATTTATTGTTAACTTTCGTTTCGAAACAATTAAGTCTAAAAGTGTTCGATTGTCTGAATCGCGATCAGCAGAAGTCGTTTCGTTTATATTGTTCTGCAATTTGTTTATCAAAAGCATTGCTAACGATTTGATTTTGTTATTAAACGGCAGGCAATTCCGTCACTTTTACCTCGAGTGCGACCGAATCACTGCCAGTAATAAACTAATATTGAACAATAAAAGAGAGAAACGGTTGCGTTTGATTGCCCGGATCATAATAATTGCAAACATTATCTTTGCTTCACTTAATTTATTTCTCTGGCATTCATTGGCGGTCAGACTTGGAAGCACTAAGAGCTCTGCAGCCGAAGAACAGCCACAAAGCGATTATGGCTTACAATTGGCTAATAATGTTAACCTTTATTTGTTTTTGACAATTAAATTGATCGGAACAATACATTGCGCCGCCTTTGACTCGATTACAATTTACATATCACTGATAATTAACGACTTCTTTGATGTGTTGGCCCTCAAGGCTGAGCGGTTCCAACGACACGGCGAGACCAGCGCCTCGTTCGGCGCCAACCAGTGCCGCACATCGGAGGACTTACGGCTTGGTTTCGCCGGTTTGAGGCAACTCTGCCAACACTTCACTGCAATCGCATCGCCGGCTCTACTCCTCTCTGTCGCCACTCATTTAGTTTCGGTTTTCGGCGGAGTTTTCATAGCAATTGACTTAATTGGTTATAAAGACTCGATTGAAAGCATCGAAATTGTTTTGATATTCAATTCAATCATTTGCTTCATATCTCTTGTCGTCATCTGTTTTGCCGCCGATTTGGCTAAGAATGCGACCGAAAAGTCAATTGAAGTGCTAAATGCCATGAGAATCAACTCTTTAAGTGACTCGGACTTTAAAAATGTAAGTGAAATGCACACAATTCTGTCATTTCTTATTCTTATATTGAGTTTTGCTATTTAATTGTCGTCTAATTGATTGATTACTTCAGATACAATTGCTTATGAAATCAGTCGAACAATTTCGATGTTTCTGGTTATGTCCTTTTGGTTTGTTCACTGTTGACAATCGTTTTCTGTTTGCTGTGAGTAAAATCAATTGCTCTTCGAAGAATTTATCCAGTTGCAATTTCTATTCATCAGGTACTCTGTGCTCTTTTCGTTTATGCAATGGTTTTGATTCCTAAATATTGATAACATTTTGTAAGTATTGATTATGTTCTGACAAATATTAATTTTAAGACTCAAATTTCGAGTAATTATGTCAATAAGTCTATGTTTGCATTTGCGAACCTAAATTCGATTCGTTTGTATATCGTTTATCATGAAATAAATCCAAAACATGCGATGAAAATTAAAATAAGTGGTGACCACAACTCGAATGGTACTGAATATAATTTAATATTTTCATTTCATGTACGGAATTAACCGATCGATAGCCCGACAATTGATATTCTTTTGAGAGAAACTGTTCGCCAATTCCAGTTACTGTATGTCACGCTATGGTTACTACTGATTGTCTTTTGATTATTAAACTGAAATATAATTTTCCTATCGATTGATGTCAATTACAATACATTTCGAGCCATTATTCTCCGACACGACTCTAAAATTGGACGACAGAAGTGAAACACATTTTGAGAGCCATAACGACGTTATTAACATAAGATTGTCATTGAAATGAATTATTTTCATCAACTGATCAAATGATAGTTAATATTAAAATATGACAATATGTTTCATTAAAGTCTAAGCCATAGTGTGCCAAACAATCGATAACTTGTTGCTATTACTCGCCGACACCGACTCTACCATTTGTCTGAAAGGTATTTGCAATTTCATTAATTTTCGGTCACTTAGTATCGCAACCAATGTTTGAACCAAACTATTCGCTCTATTCCTCGGCTCTCATGTAATTATGTGCAAAAGAAAGTGAAGAAAAATCTGATAAAACAGTATTTAATGCAAAACAGTCTTTGAGTAGTATTTTGTTGCGATCGGTCGACAATGAAATCCCTGTCCCGGCGGAAGACGTTTTTCATCAAAAGCAGTGAACTGTTTAGAATGCCGTCGCTGGAAGTGACCAAGACCAAACTGGCCACTGCCAACGTGGCCAAAATAGCCGAGTCCAAGTCGAAACTGTTCAATGAGTTCATATTGAAATCAGTGGAACAATCGTTTACTTCGATTTTCGTTAAATTTCTTTTGTATTTCTATCGAGTGTTTGGCATCACTTTCGGAGGTCTGACAATCAATCCGAAGAGCAATACATCGCAGACAAGCAGACGATGGAAATGGTTTGGAATCGCAAATAACATACTTTTAATTTCGTTGATTGCAATCGCGATCTATTACTGGACTGCAAACGACAAGATATTCAAAATCAAAAACAATGACAAATCACTTGCGGTCTGGCTTTTGATTGTCAATCGTTTGTCACAATTAGTGGTGATTGCAATCAATTCATTATATCTGCAAACGTCCGGCGCATCTGTTCTCAAGTTTTTGCTCAAATTCCCAATCAATAAGAAAAAGTTCATTTTATTCTTAATGATTCTATTGATTCAAATATTAGTTTCTGTGATCGCTCTCATCGCTGACAATGTGTTTATAGCACCTGATGTGTTCAAAGCAATTGATTTCATTCTAATTTTGATCGAAAGAATTTATTTCGAAATGTTTTGTTGGACTCCGACTGTAATATCGTGTTTCGTGTCAATCAATAGTTATTGGTATCTGAAAAGTCTGCAAAAGATGCTGAGATCGGGTCACATGAGGAGTGCCGCCACTCTGGCCCTCACCCGAAAGAGTTTGGCACAAATGAGAGACCAAATCAATGAACTCGACTCTCAATTATCTTTAGTTCATTTGACGAACACAACGATCGCAATCTACGGATGTCTTGCATTGATTTACCAATGGGTGGGCGGAGGACCTCAGGTGTCGTCCATCTGGACTCTTGTGGTAATCAACGACATCGAGAATATAATAAAACTGGTAATGAGTTGTCTGATTCACGGGATGGTCAATAAACCGGCCGATCGAGTGATAGCGTCGTTGGACGACATCGAACTTCAAACCGCTCACAAAGACGTCTATAAAGAAGCGCTTTATTTCTCGACCTTAAGAACTGACCGAAAGATTGGATTCAGTTTCGCAGATATTATCCGATTTTCTACTACTTTCTTAACACTCGTGAGTTGTTGTGGTAAATATGTTTCGCAAATAACCCAATATTTGTCTCTTTGAAAGGTATTGATCGCTATTCTCTTCTATTGGTTGCAAATCGTTCTGTATTTCCATAAAAAGTAATTATTTTTATTATTCTTTGCTATAAATCGATGGATTCAAAGGTTACTAAATGTGTGTTCTCTTGATATTTATACATATTTGATACAAAACAAAGTAATATTGTAATGAAGTTTTGCCAATAATAAATTTACATAACTCGCATTCGTCAAGATGTTATCTTGATGGCTGATAAATAGTGTTGCACCGTAGATCTCTCCAGGTGTTGAATTAATCTGTCATATTTTAAAGTAAAGGTAGCTTGGTATCTATTTAACAACGAAGATAAACGAGGCAAGAGATCAATGCATGATAATAAAGTGAGTAAAAACATTGACGAAGAGAATGAAAATCGAACAAATCGTCAATTTGAAAAATTGGTCATGTTACATTTGCATATACTGTTATTTTGTTGAGAAATCTAAGATTATTACCGAGTTTATAGATTCGGAAGAATTGTTTCCAATAGTGATTCAAAACAAATGAATATTCTAATCGACTTAAATTGTAAAGAAATCTGTGATCCAATTAAGGGAATTTCATAATGCCTTTTCTGTCGACTGATAACAAATGAAAGGTAAATCACTTGATAGCATGCTCATTTCCATTCTTGATTCTTGATTAACTTGCCAATTTCTCTGTGTTGTCATTAAACAAGAAATGACAATACAATGTCTAATTGATTGACAATGTTATTAGAATTGGCTGATCTTTGTTGTTCTAATTATTTGTTTAGCTTGGTCAAATAGTTTTAATTATTTATTGGACAAAAGCAGAGCTAATGGAATGTATTTCGGCCGACAATTATAAAATCTCGATTCAAATCTTGATTTCTGTGAGAAGTCGAGTCCAAGCGATATGTGATATGTGTTGGTTGTGTTGGTTGAGAGGGGAGGCGAAGGGGACGACAGGCGAGAGCGCCGGCAGTGATAACGCATGCGTTGACCGACTCAGCCATCAGTCGGTGTGTTGTTTAGTGAATGTGTGAATGTGTTAATCAAATGTTTGCCAATTGTTTGCTTTAATTGCAATCAAATGTTGTCTTTTCCGATAAATTGTGTTTTGATTTGCAATTCAGCTAAAAGTGTGACAAATGGTTAGCCAATAATAGCTCGCCTACAGTCGTAATTGACATCAATTGTTATCATTTTGCAAGTGTTTCAACGACCGGACAATCGACTGAAATGCAAAACATTTTCAGCAATTTATTTAAAATTGAGTCCAAATTTAGTTTAAATTCACTAATCATTTGGACATTTGTGGTGCTCTATGTGTGTCCACTGCGGGTCACCGGTCTGTACGAAGACCAGGTCTCAAAGTTCGACTGGAAGTCCCAATACGTGGGTCATCTCAAGCAGTTATCACTTATCAATTCCGGCAGATCTTCAGCTCATTTATGGCAAACCCACAACACTATTATCTTCTCCACTGAAAGTCATGTCTTGACCTCACTCTACATCAGAAATGGAACCATTCAATGGCGACACCTCTTGGAGTCAGATATCGATGCAATTGTGGCCACCGATTCAGATGACTGTCCACTGATGACCATCAATGGGTTGGGCGCTTGGATCAGGTGCTGGACTCTCGATGGGCTCATAATTTCCGAGAAGAGTCTGCCTTCCGTCTACTTAGAGGACATCGAGGACAAGCCGTAAGCATCACATGCTTTACATTTTGCATTTCAAGGAAATTCTGAACAATTATTTCCTTTCAGAGCGATTCGTCTCTACTATAGTGTGAGTCCCGACTCATCCCAAATAACTGTCGCCAAGTTTGAGGCCAACAAACAAAGCGTCGATTTAACCGTTTTGGACATCAAGAGTCAGTCATTTAAGTCAACCGCGAACTCGATATCGACCTCCAATTGGTTTAGTCTAAGCACTTCTTGCACTTTCATTACCTCTAAATACCTCGTTTGTATCAATGAGAAAGACCTGAGTCTTCAGTTCTTAATTGTGGGCGAAAGCAAGGCCTTCACCGGTTATCCCCTTTCGAAGTTCGGTTTGCAAACCGACTCAACGACCAAATCTAATCTTCGTCTGCAAGCACTTCCTTACCAAGAGTTCAGTGATAATCCCTTCTTTGCAATAGACTTAGGCGGCGACGGGTTTGTTATATTGCGTGTCCAACAGCGGACAGTCGTCTTATCTAAAGTACTGCCCAAAGTGTCTGCACTGACGTTAGCGCCGGTCGTCGACACCGACCGAATCGCGGTCTGTGCGCTCATTACTAAAGCCAATCCGACCGCTTCTACTGAAGAGTCAGACTCAGCGACCTCTTCACCGACAACGGGCATCAAAATCAGTGCATTCGACATCGAAAGCGGCGCTGAAGTGTCGGCTCTTTCCACTCAATTTATTATAGAAAACGACATTATTGTCGAAAAATTGGATATTATTCCTCTCCTAAGAAGTGATTACAAACATAACTACAAAATTCTATTGACAACAAAGGACTCGTCGCTCACTCTGACGAACCTCTTGGGAAGAGTGACCTGGAAGAGGGAGGAAGCGCTCAGCACTATAAGCAGTGCCGAACTCATTGATCTGCCTTTGAGTGAATTGGACGCCAAAATTGAGCAAACATTTAGTTTCGATCAGACAAATATCGTCACTCAGTTGGTCACCAGAATATCGACTCAAGTCTATCAGTTGCAGGCATTTGTGGCCACTCTAGTCAAGCAATTCTTCGTCAAACAGCCCATTCGACACAAGTCTGTGGACACCAGTGACGACGAGTTCAGTGATACTATCTCTGATCCGGCGGTCATTAAGGACACGAATGATGTTAGCGCGCCATTAGTTCGCGACAAGTTTGGTCTCCACAAACTGATTGTCGCTCTGACCGCAAACGGCAAGCTCTTTGGCATCGACTCAGAGACCGGTGCCATCGTTTGGTCGGTCTACGAGCCGTTCCTCAGACACTGTCAGAAACAAAAGCTCTCGATTTTCGTGCAGCGAACGACCGCTCACTACCCCTTTCCAGCGCAGTGTACAGTTGTCAATAAGAATGGTTACATTGTCTCATTTGATCCGATCACTGGTCAGGTCTTCGAGCGAATCAAACTGGATGTCGGAGTCTCGCAGACAATGCTCTTGAGTCACATCGACCCCAATTATCTGAAGCCTATTTTGATACTCGACGACAAACTCAAACCAATTATCTATCCCTCGACCGCTAAGTCTTTGTTTTTGACCGTTAAAGACATATACTATATGCTGACCACAAACCCGACCGACGGATCGGTCAAAGGGTTTTCATTTACCGAATCCAATGAAAACGAATTGATTGCGAAACAAGTCTGGACTTTGGATCTGCCGCTCCCTCTCTCTGGTTTGCAAGTGGTGTTCAAGCGGTACGGCGAACACGTCCACTCCCAGGGAAGGGTTATGGGCGACAGGAATGTCCTCTACAAGTACCTGAACCCCAATTTGGTGGCCATCGTCGGCGAGTCTATTGATTCCCAAGAGAAACGTAAGCATTAAATTGACTAATTGTTTGAAAAGTCAACATTTATTTCTTCGATAGCTTTCATTGTGCTATATTTGGTGGACTCTATTAGTGGGTCTGTTCTATACTCGACGGTTCACAAGAGAGCCAAACGACCGATACATATCATCCATTCGGAAAACTGGATAATTGTGAGCACCGCTACTGTATTGATGTCGGTATTAATATTTGTTTTTAATTAGTATTCGTATTACAACGAAAAGTCGCGGCGAACAGAGGTGTCTTCGGTAGAGCTGTTCGAGGGTCTGACCCAAAGTAATTCAAGTGCTTTCTCGTCGCTGACCCGCACTCCTCTCGTGCCGGCGGTTGTTGAACAGCAGACTTTCATATTCCCCACCGGAATCGATATAATGGCCGATACCGTCACTGAAAGAGGAATAACGAGCAAACATATGTTGAGTTAGTTCTCAATTGATATCCACTTTTGCTGTCACTTCGACTAACTCTCATCTCTCAAACGCATAAACAGTATTCCTGCCAACGGGTGGTCTGTTAGAGCTGCCCAAAGCCTTTCTGGACCCGCGCCGACCCATCAAACCCACTCCCGAGCACATGGAAGAGGGACTCATTCCGTACATTCCAGAGCTGCCGATTCCGGCCGAAGGTATCATTAATTACAACAAAACATTGACTGCCATTCGAGGCATTCAGACGTCGGCCACTGGTCTCGAGTCCACTTGTCTGGTGTTCGCCTATGGCCTCGGTATTGATGACCCGACCCTTTCGATTCATCCGTTTCTGACTCAACTTTGCATTTCAGACCTGTTCTACACTCGAGTGACGCCTTCGAAGACATTCGATGTCCTGAAAGACGATTTCGATCACATTTTAATATCACTTGTTTTGATCGCTTTGATTGCCTTCTCTTACGGCACCAAATGGTTGGCCGCGAGAAAAGCACTAAACTCTTCGTGGAAATAGTCATAGAAAGTAATATATAATTGAGATTTTGTGTAGTTTTCAATTGCATTCAATTGTAATCTTTTATATCGAACAACAAATTGCAATCCAATTAAACTAATGTCGAGACGAAAGTCGAGACTCTTTTGCGATCAGCTATGCGTTGACTGTCAGTCGGAACGGCATTAAACGCTTGAATCGCAAACGTATTGGCGTTTGACGTGAGTTGCGGTCAATTATCCGTTTGGCACTCAAAGCGAAACCTTTCCGTCTGATTAATATCCTTGCATTACATCACCGAAAGTGACTGCTAATTGACTTTTTGTCGACATTCGGTCGGAGGACAGGAAAGCAAAATGTTGTCGATCGAGTTGACTGCTATCGCCTTCTTATCTTTAGCTCTGATTCGGACCAACAATGGAATGTTCTTTGGCTTCAACCACGTCCTCAATGCCAATGACTACTACTGTCGCTTGAGTTTGATGAGAGAGACCGACGAATACCACTCAGTCATCGAAAGCTATTACGTGAGTCGAGTGATGCCAATCGTGGCCACTGATGCCAATCGGTGTCTGTCTGTCCAGAACGCGAGCGGTCAGTTGTGCCAAATCTACTGTCGGGTCAGAAAAATCGATGCCTCGGCCATACATAATGTCCAGTACTTCCAACTGAATGGACCCAACTTCCAGTCGTGCGGCCCTTTCAGAGTGATACTCGACTAATTGAAACTAATTATTGACTGTTTTCACTATCACTAAAGGTTTGTCTGTCCGGCACCTGTGGACCGCCACCATTAAGCTTCTTGACCAACACTTTTGGACGACTTTTCGGTATTGACCCAAATGTTCGAAGAATTGAAATCAATTCGGAAAGGTTTGGGATGAAGGATGAAAGGTTCGGCACCGACTTCGACGGCTCGACACCAATCGACAACATTAGGCAGAATATCAGACGAACTCTGGACTCCAACCCTTTCCAGCTTCAGAGCAATAAGTCGGACAAATTGAGAATTATTTTTTGAGTTGGTTTTGCTTTTCAGTTTGAATAGACCTATGAATAGTGATTGATGTGTCAGGTGATGCTAATTTAGTGCAGGTATAGTTAGCCATCACTATAACCATAATTATTAGACAATTTAGTGACTTGTGATGGCAAACATACCTTTGTTATTTATT
>JAQGBE010000507.1:0-17797 GCA_034698225.1 Scheloribates latipes | reverse complement strand
TAGTGTTCAGTTATAGTGTTTGCCGACGAACTCATGGATTTTGTCGAAGATATGGGCTTTTCATTTGAATCTGAATACGATTGTTTGAAATGAATAGTGATTGATAAAAATAAAAGTACTTTTCATAAAATTATTTCATCTAATCCCCGCACTCGTTGAATTCCCGCACTATATAGCAGCGGTCCAAAAATGGTCAATTTGTTTGCATTTCCCGCGAAAAATCATTGAAAAAACACGGTAATCAGTGTCCACTCCACCCATCAAGAATTTAAGAATTCTTCAATCAATTAACAAGTTATTAATTATTAATAAATCTTCTTAATCTCTCTTAATTTCCAGACCGAAGCAGATCTATTCGGGTTGTGCTTAGCCAACAAATATTAGACAATACGAATTTAGCATAGCCTCGAACTGTATCATTTAAATTGCGGTCACTCTAGTGTCTCGGTGCCCCAGTCTGTGTATGGTGCGATTGTTCAGATTGGGCCCATTGCTCGCTGACCACAACCTTCACCTTCGAGCGTTTCACCCAAGCGAGTCAGTAACAGCCCTATCCTTACCCAAGGGTTGCCTTCCATCCTAACGACACTTCGGTGAGAGCACAGGTCGAGGCCTCCGATCTCTGGCGGCAGAACACTGTCCGACGAAATGTCAATTAATGGTTGAGTTCACTAACGGAGTGCCACTATATTCACGTCAATCGGTTGTTCTGAATGTGGAGTTCCCTGAGTCGGCACAGGAGTCCGATTTCGTTGGGAAGCATTACCAAGTCGTTGTCTCGCAGTGCTAACTGGAATAATGGCCGTCAGTTTGGATGATCTTGCAATTGAATGCCACTTACAATCTGTAATGACTTGAGTGACCCGATATCGGGCGACAAGTATTCGAACTCATTGTCCGCTAAGTAAAGCGCTCGCAATGTCTCTGCAATTGACGGCCTGTGAGTGAGTGAGTGAGCGGTCGGTTGCGGTCAATACCCAACATGAAGAAGTTGGCCGGAAGTGACTTCTCGTTCAGGAAATTGTAAGTTAGGTCCAAAACTTCTAACGCGGGGAATGCGCCAAATCCTCGGGGCAGTGAAGTGAGCTTGTTCATTCTAATGGCAACACCAAGATTACATCACACTCATCGATATATGTGTTTGCGGTCTAACCCGAGATTCAATACTTTGAGTCTTGGCATTGACGACAGAGATGTCGGCAGTTCTTCGACCTGATTGTTGCATAGATTCAGATGTTCCAGGTTTGAGAGATTGGCGATCGACGGCGGAAGACCTGGTCGTCCGATAATTTATTGTTTTAGTGAAACAAAAAGTTGAATCCAACCCAAAAGTGACGGAAATTGGGTTTTGAGACAAATATAGTTGCGATAAAAATAGTGAGAAATAGTTGTGAAAGAGTTGTCTTACTTTTGATTTTATTGTGGCTCAGAGTCAGTCGAGTCATGTTATGGGAATACACTGGCAATGAGAGCAAATGATCATGGTTAGCAGTGACTGGTGACCGTTGGCGGGCCGTCGCGGCCGACGGACACGTCTATGGCTTTGTAGACATCTTAGCGAATGCCAAATAAGGCGAACGAGGAGTGCAAACATTGGAACACTTCAAACACAGCCAACCATTGGAACCAACGCCCAAACGGAGGGTTTTGTCCCAAAAATCACTCGAAAGTAGTTTAGAAACAAACTAAAAGACTCACTAATATTGGGAATCTCTTCCAATCCGTTGATTCCCTTATCGGAGAGATCTGCCTCATTGTCCTCATCGGTGATATGCTTTTGTTTGTTCGGCATTTTCTGTCCGGGTTTGCAGATAGGAGTACAGCCTCGCGATAACGTCATCATCATTTTGACAGATGCTTGACTGGCACTGCACTTTCACTCCAACACCACTCCAGCACTGCTCGTCTTGTGCTGTCTTGTGGTGTGTTGTGTTGTGTTGTGTTCACTACTGGTGTTCACGCAATGCACACAACTTTAGATATCTTGAGACTCCAAATGCGCTCGACTTTGAATTGAGTCGTTTTATATAAGAATAAGTTTTTATTAGAATAAAAGAGTTAACGAGAGAAAAGCGATCCTTACGTCCCAACCAAGGCTTGTGAGGCGAGTGACGAATCGTTTGAATGAGGTCTCAGAACGGGTCCAACACTTCCAACACTGGCACAGATCACAGACTTGTGGCCAACACTCTGGTGTCGACCCCTTCTAACGGCACATCTGCTGCAGCGCTCACACACTCAGACTCTGCTCGACTCGATTGAACGACTCGGATGAACGTGGGATTTATTACCACGTCTTTGAGCGCATCTCAGGATTGCATTGCATTCGACACCAATTCAATGAAAAGCGAATCAATTTGTTTTGCAAATAATAATTGAGTGGCTGTTCGGCGCTCATTGGCTGACTCTGACCGCGAGTGGGTTCCACACCGAGAGACTCAAAGCCGAGAGTGGGAGCACTGATATCCCAAACAATTGCCTCGATTTCCTTGATTCGACTCGTCTGCCAAACTAGCCATCGACTAATTGTTAAGCTGGCTATTTATGTCGAGCTGTCAGTGTGGAAGAGTAGTGTGACCATGGTCATCATGGTGATCATGGTCAGGGCCATTGTGACCATTATGGTCATTATTGGCGCTCATTTAAGGCTTAGTTGGGTTGTGCGAAGTCCAGAGGTATTTATGGCCAGTGTTTGCATTTACATAACAAGTTATATCCAGGTATTAACGACTGGGTGTTCGTTGGCTGCGAACTGAGTGGAATTGGCATATCTTTGGCATATCTTTGTATAACAAATGAGAACAAACTTCTTCTTCTATTTACAAATTGTTCTCTTTTTGCTTGGCTTAAGTCAGAGTTATGCATAACTTATATATAAATGTATAGAAAAGTGCAACAAATCTAACGAGTCTTATGAGATACCAGTTTATTATTATATAAGAGCATTAAACAACTCGAGTCTGGGAGTCAGAGCCCATCCTAAGGGCCCCTAAGGCACGAATACCTTGTTCTCCATTGAATACCTGAAGCACTGCAGGAGTTCTTCAGCTCTCAGTTGTGAGCCGGCAGTGAAGGCATACCTGGTTTGGACTGAAGGCTCACAGTTTGGTCGAAGCACTCACTCACCAGAGCTTCACTGCTTCGGTCACTCGTCTCTCATACACCTTAACATACCTTAACATACCTGCGCTCAACAGTTGGCCACCATTTGGCCGATACTAACATTCTTCCACTTGTTTGCCATTCAATTCTTCTTTTCCTAATCATTGGAATAAATATTTGGCTGAAGAATACGTCACTGCTATCACTGTGGACTCAATCAATGATATTTGATTTGATTTGTGTAATGAATGTGAGGGTAAGTTTGTCTATAGTTTGTATTGCCTTTATATTCTCGCCAATTGATTCACTCGTTCCCAAGCCATGAATCAAATGTTGTCGACGTCTGTCCCTTCCCTTTGCCAACAGTCCTGTGATGAGAGCCCTCGACAGTTGTCTTTGATTTCCTGCTTAAATATGTATGAGTTTGAGACCAAACGCTCACAACTCAAGACTTAAGAGTTGACTCTCGAGAGTGCAAAAGATGTTTAATATTTGGAGTCAAGTGAACACAAGTCGTAATACCGGTCGACGCACTTCTTGTGCTCGTATTTGAGTTTAGATTATTTTTGTTTCGTCAGATCCTATGCTCCAAACATAACAGACTGATTGTCACTGATTGCCACCACAAGAATCTGATAGACATTGACATGAATTGAGTGCCAATCGATTGGCGCACAACTGACACAAACTTGGATGTGATGTTCGTCCCGAATGCTGACCAAACTTCTTCTCGCCGTTAGTGTCGACCAACCAATTTGAGTGCCAATGCAGGAACAAAGCTTCAAACTGGACGCTCGCAAGTTGTCGCGGCCGATGTCGCCGCCCATCTCTGCAGACCTCGGATACTATACGTTAGTTCCTTCGAATGGAGTGCCGAACCGACTCATTCATTGGCGCAAAAGTAAGTTCTTTGACTAGATATCCAAATCGAGTAATGCATATCTCCGACAGACACCAGAGATGTCTTACCTCCGCATCCGAACAGCAGTTCCACTCTCGGCAGAACACATATGAAGCCAAATGCCATCAATTATTTCGATAAACTGATCGACGAATTGGTGATCAAAATCTTCAGTTACTTAACGACCAATGAATTGTGTTATTCGTGTCCGCGAGTGTGTCGGCGCTGGTATTACCTGACGTGGGAACCAGTCCTCTGGCAGTCGTTGACAATAAAGCACAACAACTGTCCCGACCTTAACGTCGACAAAGCCGTCACAACTCTTCTGAAACTGCTTTCACGGGAATCGTATTGCCGTCAGACCACTCATAACAACAGTCCGTCCAATGGCTTCGACTTTTCCTACAATACGTTTTCATCGACCGATACCTCGATTACAAATTCTTTAAATGCCGAAAGTTTTTCGCTTCCGATCCAAAGGATAGCCTTAAATGGATGTTCAAACCTGAGTGACAAGAGTTTGATTAACATCGCCAGAAAGTGTGGCCCAAACTTGAAGTCAGTCGAAATCAGAAGTTGTGTCCAAACATTTTTTGGTTTGTCTCACTCTATCCATAACTAACTTATAAGTTATAACTAATCATTGATTAGTAATCAATTGCATTGCAAACAGGAATAAGCAAGATATTGGCCAAATGTGCTAATCTGGAGCGTCTGGATGTGACGGGTGAGTCGCCAATGAGTGTCAGTTAGCGCCGATGTGCTCAAAGTCTGATCCACTGACCCGACGCTAGGCTGCAGTCACGCCGTCCTCAATGCGGTCCAACCGCCCGAACATTCGCCAAAACTTCGTTATTTGGATTTAAGTGATTGCCAACAGTTGGACGACTTCTGCCTCAACAATATCCTCAACTATTTCGGGCCAAAGCTCACTCACCTCTATCTGAGGCGATGCACATCTCTGACCAACCAATCCATCAAAAGCATTGCCAACCACTGCCCGGCTCTGAGAGAACTGTCGATCAGTTATTGTCCGCAATTCACAGATTCTATTTGCTATGAACTGAGTGCAGAGCTGAACACCAATCTCAAGTACCTGAGCTTGGCCAAATGCTACCAAATCAGCGATGCCGGCCTCCATCAGATCGCCCAGCATTGCACCAAGCTCAGATATCTCAACTGTAGAGGGTGTGAAGCCGTCTCGGATGCAGGTATAGTTGCAGTTAGCTAGATGCAAAAATAAATTACATATGGAGTTACACATTCAGGACTGATAGCATTGGCTCGGAGTTGTGCCGCGAGACTCAAGTCCATAGACCTGGGCCAGTGCGACATAACAGACCAAGGTAATGTCACACTACACCACAATATGCCAATCAATTGTCCATTGAATGCCATCTTAGGTCTGAAGATCTTGGCTGAGAAGTGCCCGAACCTGCGAAAGGTGTCGGTGAAGGAGTGCGAGTCGGTGTCGGACGTCGGCATCAGATCCGTTGCGTACAACTGTCGCCAATTAGTTCTGCTGAATATTGCCAATTGTGATAAGATAACAGTCGAGGCCTACCGTTACGTCAAGAGTCTGTGCCGACGGTGTGTCATACATCACACCAACCCTGGCTTCTCCTGACTGACTCTGTCCTGTCCTGTCCTCGACAACACTTTGATCCTCATTCGCATCAATCATAACATTTCAAACTATTTTTACTTATTATTTATTAATATCAATACAATTCTTATTGATTTCGACGAATTTGGACGAAAATAATGTCTAATAATAAGTTAGAAAACGATAGTTAAGTTGTAATTTGAAAACATTAATTATTAATGAATTAAAGATTGTGTGAAATATTGACATCAAATCAATAATAATTGAAAATAAGTTAATCAAAAGTAATGCTATTTATATATAGTTTATGATTCAGTAATGAAGTTGTGTTACGATAGACATGATATCATCGATCGAATAATATCGAGCAATACTGCGGTATTTGAAATCAGTTTCGCGTAAATTGATTACAATATGTCTAATGTGTTGAAGAGATATCGGTATATACAACAGAATGCGTGTAATGGCGGTAATGTTGAGGCCTTCCTCTGGGTTGGAGTGACCGGACATACAGTAGAGTTGCGAGCATTAGACCAGACATTAGACATCAGACCTGTCTTTGACTGTCACTGATCACTAGTCACTAGTCAATGGCTGGTCAGCAGATCAATGGTTGGGATATACTTGAAATCATTGTTTCATTTCATATCATTTGATTTGATTGAGTAATTTGTCTGACATTCGCCACTAAAGTATAAAATCTCATTAAATAATGAGCAAATCGTTTGACAACTATTATAGTCATTAATTTGGAGTCAATATATCGATAGAATTGACGAGCATTTTGTGAGACACTCTCGAAGTCTACGCTTTGTTCTAATAGTCAGTTAATACTTAACACTAATAATGACATTGCGATCGATGGCCAGACATTCAGTCCTTGTTTTGGTGATCGTTCCCCTGAGGGGGTGTCGGAGGCGTCAGAATTGTATTGGAATTAAGTGATCCGGAGCTCAACGATTTGGAAAGAAAGCTAAACATCTGTTCCTGCATTCGCATCAGATGCTGGAGGAAAGCTCTTTCCCTACGCTCATCCCGTTCCGTCTCTTCCTTTCTTCGGGTTACCTCTTGAGTCAGTCGTTCCCTCTCTAGTCCGACCCATTCCCGCATCACTTCAGTCTCTTTGGACAAATGAGCGAACATTCGGTCGATTAGAAGAGCTGACGAAGAGTTTTCAAACAACGAGGACATTGTTTGGAACTGAGATTGACCCATAGATGCCTCGGTCCGACATCGTTTGCTGGGCGGCACCATTGGGATGTCTGCGCGGTCGGGACAAACGGGTCAGTCACGGCAGGAGAGAGGGCGAGAGAGAGGTACTCACCGTCAGTCTGGATGTTCATTTGGCAATCGTTGGAGTCCTCTGCTCGGTTGAAGTGATACATGCAAGATGACCGGCATTAGTTGACCGTCAGCGGTATTGTCTCGGACAGTTCACTTACCATTATTAGAATGCATATCCATGGCATTCCCGTTGGTGTTGACCGCATTGTTGTTGAGTGTGGCGCTCGGCGACAAAGAATAGGCGAAAATTTCACTTTTGTCTTCATTATCTGTTCCGCTATTGTCGGCGCCGTCGTTATCGTTAGTGCCATCCATATTGTCGTCGGTGTTATTGAACTCAATCGGTTCGAAGTTGTATTCCTCTTCATAGTTATTGAGAGCCATTTTGATGGCATTCGAGTCCTTCGCCTGATATATCTTATGCAAGGCGTCGAAGAATATACACTTCTTTTTGCGCTCTGGAGTCGGGTTCTTGAGAATTCGCCGATACTCTGCGATCATATTGAAGACCCGAGTTCTCACTTGATCTGAGATCAGAAGACAATGAGCACCGAAAGTACATAACACCTGCCGTGCAATCACTTACCGGCGGTTCTGTCAAAGCCGTGCTCCCGAATCCGTTCGGCGATCTTTTCCCAGACATGTCGAGTCCTCTTGGAGTTAGTCAACTGTCGCTGAACCATATCCTGTCCCCACAAGGACAAGAGTATTCTGGTCTCGTTGTAGCTCCAAGAGGCGCCCCTCTCGATCACTGGTCGGATGGTCGGGTTGTGGACCTGATATGTCTGCAGGTATGACTGGTTGCTGTTGCTGTTGGTGTTGATGCCGAGGTTGGCGTTGGCGTTGGCGTTGGCGTTGGCGTTGATGGCGTTGATGGCCGTATTGGCGTTGCTATTGTTGTTCAAGTGCGGGGAAGTCATTGTCGCGGTTACCTCTTTGGCCGCTCTTCTCTTCTCTCCTCCAAAATGAACGCTTTATTCGGCGAATTGGATGAGAAGACAACAAAACAATTGATTAATCACTCAATCAATTAATTTAAGTTAAATGTTGTCGTCAGTGAACCACTGGAGGTCTCAATTAAGACAAAGTTGTGTCAAAGCATTGATTCAAAAATATGAGAAAACAAACAAAAGCTTTGGAAACGAGAACTGTTTGAAAATAATTCGATATTGATGTTGATGTTGGTGTATGGCTATGGTAATGGTAATGGCAAGGTGATCATACAAGACAGCTATGGCTAGTTTGCCTGTGGACAGTCAGGTGTGGTGCGGTCCGAGAGGTGGTGGCGGAGCGCACTCCACAGCCATCAGAGACAAAGAAAGCCAAACGTATTAGTGTTAACACTGACTGCCATTACAATCAATAGTTTGCTGATTGTATTGAAACTTCAATGCATTGCTGTATTGCTGTTGTCTCGCATTGAAGGCTCACATAAAGGCAGTGAAGCGATCGCAGGCACAGCACAACACACAGCACAGCACTGAACAGCACACGTCTGGCGGCAACAGACAGTCGGCTGACCACAACAAGCTCGGGCTTACCTGTGATGGGGCCGAGTGGTGAACACAATCCGTTGATGACAATCAGTTAATGGCGTTAACTCAGTTGGTGTCGTCAGCCGTCGACTAACCGCGCCCTCGACTCACTGCCTCTGAAAGCGTTGTTAGTATTAGTGTTAGTTATGTTAGACTATAGTTATGTTAAACCAGTCGACAGTCAGTGCGTCTGCTATTCAACTATTGGTGTATTGCTATTGAATTGAAGTCCCGATTCAGTGCTGTTCGTCAGGCAAACCAATGCTATCGTAAACAGAGTTAACTCTATTATAGTTAGGTTTAAGTATTAGTCGATTCACTCCTCCCCTAAAACTCGATTCTAACGACACTTACGAGACTCACATCTGATTGCGTTCAGCCAACCAATCAATGTCTGTCGCAATCACTGCGCTCTCGGCCGGTCAGTCGGCTCCCGAACTCGTCTCTGGCCCGTCGGTCAGTGTTGGCCACAGCGGTTACAGCGGTGTTCGGCAATGTGCGGATCGATGGCAAGAGAGGGCTGACAGGGCTGGTAGTGGGCGCTGATCGGTGAACCCTATTTACTCGAGATATCGATTGCGATGATCGCAGTTAAGCCAATCAATCGCTAGTTTATGCTATATATTACTTCACATTATTCCGCATTACAATCGCAATCAATTGCTTTATACTATCACTGGTCACTCGAGTGGCCGATCGGGACACCGAGACAGAGACAGAATCTAATTGTCATTACTAATTGATATGACTATCCAATTAATAATTATTGCATTTAATCCATTTTGTTTACTCAACGTTAATCTGCAATTTTAATCATTACAATTGGCTAAGAATTATCTAATTTGTGGCAAACAATCGGTGTGATTAGATGTGATCGAGTGGCTAGTTGCAATTGCAATTGATATACAATAGCTAGAATAACTAGAGTAGTTGTGTGTTAGTTAAAGTTTATTATAAATGTAGAGGAGAGGAGAGACTCAATAAAATGGTGGCTCCGCTCGATTGTGATTTAGATTTAGACATCTGATCGGATCTGTGAAGAAGGGCAACGACAAGCAGTCCATTGGTTCACAACTGATGGAAAGTGATGTCAAACGGATCGAAGGGATGCGAATGCGCGCCACCGCTCACTCCATACCTCTCCTCCACTCCAGTCGACTCCGACTCCACTGGCAATGCATTGCTGACTACCATTGCATTAATTGTATGAATCATTGATTTGCTATAATTAATGCCATCCTTAGTCTAATAGGTGACGGCTCGCCATCACTATTGCTATCGCTATCGCTATATACTTAATGCCATTGCCGTCGATGTTACCATATATTGACTCAAACGCTATTGAAATCGATTGAAATCGGTTTGAAAGGAGTCCAACAAAGAGTGGTATTAACTGTCGCTGAGAGTGGAGACGCTCTCCGGTCATGACTGACGGCTCGGACTATCAGATCACACCAATGACACAAATGAGAGCCAACACTGAGCGCTGATTCCAATGATTTAGAGTTAACCCGATTGTGAGCCGAAGGCAGTGCAGTGATGGCAGTGATTGGGCGCTTGCGTGCAGTCGGATGTCGGACTGCCATTGACTGCATTCAGACATTCGGATCATCGCTCAGATTAGAGCTAATGATCAAAACGACTTCAATTGTCACTCATTCGGCGACTGACGTAACCATCGCTTTGATTAGTGCAGTCGTCGACGAGAGCGACAACAAAATGATTGCGACCTTTCATACATTCACTGACTGACTGACACTTAGCGACAATTAAGCCAATTAAGTGCCGCCAAACAAATTCAGTCGCAATCGACAATCACTGCACTGATCATCGCTTTCACTTAGTTTGTAACCAATCGCCACTTGAATGGCTGAATCACACAATTCTTCAGTCAATTCGGTCAATACGTATCTACAATTGGATGTCTCCAACAATGAGAGCCCAATTCGATAATTAACCCCAAATTGCAATTACGATTCAATAATATCAAACAGTGTTTATTAGTCTGAATAAACTTGTGGTCAAAATGGGATGAAATGATGCGATTCTTATAGTCTTAACAAATGAAATGTCGATATTATTATTCTTATTACACGAATCCCTTGTTTATAATCAATCAATTAATGGCCGATAATCTCAAAATACAAAACATAAATATATTTAATATATATATAAATTCAATTCAATATTATATAATCAAATCAGTGGACAAATACTGTATAAACAAATAAATAATAAATCGAATCGAGTCGAGTAGAGTCGAGCGAATGGGTTACGACTGAATGGCACGCATTTCTTCCAATAACTCTTTATATCTCTCTATTTCTCTATCCTTTTCTAGTAATTTAGTTTTACATTCGTCTAACTGTTGTCTCGAACTCTTCAGGTCTGCCGACAGTTTGTCCCTCTCTTTGATCAGGTCTTCGACATTGAGTTCGCTAATCGAGTTCGAGTTGGAAATCAAGAGGTGTTTGATATTTGTTGCTTTCGGCAAATTCGATAGATTTGTTAGATTCGATATATTACTCATTTTAGTGTTCGTCGCAAACGTTTTGTTTATTTTCAAAGTATTGGCGGTCTTTCTGTTTAGGAATCGGTTCTGTCCGGCACTCGTCGACTGAGATTCATGCGAGTCCTGGTTGGGAGCGGCGGTGAGGCCGGAGCCGCTCACCACCACTATGGGAGTGGCCTGAGTGCTGCTGATTATCTGCGGCAGTTGTGCGCTGTCGGCCACGATTGTGATCACTTTCGAGTTTTTAGGGCCGGTGTTGGTGTTGGTCGTCGACGCCGATGCCGTGCTCTGGATGTGCTGGTCCTTCACCAGGTTGAGGGCCATTTTGCCGGCCTCTGTTAAAGACATCGTTTGTCCGCTGTCCAGAGCATTTTGAAAGAGCGCCATATCTGTTGTCGAGTCCTTCATCGAAATGCCCTGACTTTCCAGGAATTGGAGCGCATCGGCGACTGTCGAGTTCGAACTGGCGGCGGCCAAAGCAGCCAAAGTGGTCAGCACTGGGTTCGAGGAATTAGCCTCATCTGAACCATACTTATATCGTTAGAATTAGGCTCTAATGGTTCTCATGCGGTGCAAACCTCTCTTCCAGTTGAGTCCAGGAAAAAATTGTTTGTTTGCATGCAAATAGTTTTTCGGCGATTTCGAGGTCCGGTTGGCTTTGTTTGGTAATACAATTGGTCTCATTTTGACCGCTGGAGCGGAGGTCTGCTTCGGTTCGGGTTTGACGCGAGTTATGCCAACATATTTCTAGAGTAAGAGATTAGTTAAGAAAATGGTGCAGAAAAGCTCCTTTAGTCGAATCACCTGAAGCGTGGGTATCATTTCGAGTCTTCCGTTGTCGTACGCGATATCAATCGGCGACTTTTCAAACTTGCTCTGCACGTTAATGTCGGCGCCATTGGTCAGCAGACACTCGACCACATCGTTGTGGCCGCGCTCTACAGCCCAGTGAAGAGGTGTCATCCGAAGCATGTCTCTGGCGTCGACATCCGAGCCATGCATTATCAGCAGTGAGACAATCGCGAGATGTCCTTCTTGTGCCGCTATGTGAAGCGGCGTTCGGTCCACTTTAGTGCGGGCGTCCCGACTGATGCCGGCTCTGAGGAGCACTTCCGCGGTTTCCGAGTGACCGAACTGAGCGGCGAAGTGGAGCGGACTGGTGCCCAACCAGTCGGTGGTGAAGGGCGCGCCGCTCTGCATAAGGGCTCGAACCTCATCGGTGTCGCCATTCCTCGACGCCTCCAACAACTTCTTCCCCAAATCAACCAAATTTACGTTCGAGTTCTGACTTTGGGAGGCGTTCTGACTCATCGACAGGTTGTGCCTGAATATAAACAGAGTTAGCTTTGTCAACAAATGGCGTCCAATGGCGTCAATACCCGAATGAGTTTGCATTGAGTTTAACTAATTTTATCGATTCGTTGAGTCCTTCGCCTCCGCTTTGGATGGCATTCGAGATGTTTATGTAATTCTGTGAACAAATGCATCACTCAATTAGTGCCGCGACAGAGGTTTGTTTGTAAATAGACAGAGGTGAGTTTGTAGTGCAATCACTGTCACTATTATGAATGGCAATATCAATATCAATAGCAATAGCAATGGCAGTCACTAGCAATAGTCAATACTGACAGTCTGGAAGTGGAAACGCCGCCATCGCTCAGTCGTCACTTGACTGCCACTAATCGACGGAAAGACAATCACAACTCTTGGCACGGCTTACCATTTGTCCGGCTAAAACAGGTCCAAACTAATCGCAAGGGTTTAGCTCTTCGCCAATATAGTGGTCACCGATATGGCCGAGCGCTCAGACCGACCCCACAGCCGATTACGTGACTGTCCGGAAGCAAAACAATGCTTTTGTCGTCAACGGAAGGCCAAGCGTTTCCAAAGCTGACACCAATCACGTCAAGCACTCAACGGGGACTCAACGCTCTCTTCCAAAGCTCACCTCCGATGCCGTCCATCCACCGCTCAAACCAGGCCATCGCTGGCCATCGCCACTGGAACCATATAAAAATGATGACAATTGGTATTGAATTGCAATTTATGGCCACATCGGGCCAATCGGGCGACGAGTCAAAGACCACTGGACGAGAGGGGCGGCACATGTCGTCCACAAAGTTCGTGGGACTGGAAATGATAAGCGGATCAGTGATTCAGTGGCTGAATGGCTCTAATGATGCGATTGAATGGCTCTCACTCTCACTCTGCGCTCTAACTACAGATTGAATGAAATGAGATCTGAGATGAGATGACGGGTTGTCTCCGCTCTCGAGTCTCACGGGTGGACATCACCGATGAGCGACCACTACATCACCAGAACTCTCACCACTGGTCAGGTCTGTGGCGTTGTTCACACCACGACATGACATGACATTCTGTCAGACAGACAGACCAACCGGATGTCACTCCATTGGCCAATGATTTCCTTCTCCTTGTGTCAAGTTTTAAACTTTCAAGTGATACACAGACTATTATAGCCGAAAGTAAGCTAGCACAATTGATGTGCACAATTGATGTGCAAGCAATATTGCCGCTGATTGTATATCGAAATTACTCCATCCATCTCATTGAATGGCCAAGAATATTCTGACATAAAATTAATTCTAACTAGAGTTGTGAGCCTTTCATTTAACTGCATATTTTGTCTGCTTTACGACAGTTTCTAGACTTGGAAATCAAAAATTACCTTGATAATTGATATGTTAATGTTTCTTACATACCAACAAAGTATTATAAGAATTATCACTATATTTCAGTTTGATTTCATTTTGCAAATGGTGAAATTTTACAACCCTAATTCTAACTGATATTTGGCTAATACTCTAACCTCATACTCAAATATACAAGCTTATTTTTTGCGCATTCCATTGTTCAGTATAGTTATTGATTGAAATAAATGTAACAAAATTATAATCTTTAGTGAAATGATTACAAAAATAGATTTGCGGTAAATGAGTAGTTCTGAGTCCGAGTAATGCATGAGATTTGAATCATCTCGCAGAGGCTGTTGTATAGCCTATTGAAACGGCCCATAGATGTGCATTCAAATGAGCAAAATAGTCAAATATTAGGCACCCTTTTGCCAAATGGCCACTACGTTAGTGCACGAGAGGACCTGTAATACCAGGGTTTGAATGATTAGTCAAATCATTAATTAGCAGCGAGTGATCAGTGATCAGTGATCAGTGGGCACTCAATGGACTCGTCAATTGCTTTCGGAGGGAACAAAACGAATGAAACATATCGTGTCTTTATTGATGATCATGCTCATCTGGTAACAATTGTGAGTGGGCCGCCAGTTGTGGCCAAGATGTACAAGATTGGAATGATTAGTCAAAATAGATATAGCTTGGTCTTGTTGTTGCCGGCTTATGAAAGTCTATTGAGTTCTAAATTGCATATTTGAACAGTTAGTTAACTTTTATTTACATATTATGTATAACGAGTTAACAATAAACGAGAGGTTTGATCGCAACCGACCGTTACTCTCGGTTATACCAAATAAGACACTCGAGTCGAGAGATATTATATAACAATCCTATGATATGTCGGTTCAGACATCGGTAGGCATTCAGTTCTCACTTAAGTGGTTCGTAATTATCGCTCAATATCTCTATTGTCCGACAATTAGTCGTAAATATTGTAAATAAGTTCCGATAGAAGTACTCGAAAGGAACGGATATGCAGTGATTGGGTGATGCGGTGACGCCATCGGCGGTGATGCCCATCACGAGCCGTAGTCTGGAGTGGCAGTCGGTTCCAAACCTTTGCTGTTGTCGATGAACTCGTTCTCAATCCAATCGCTCAGTTGTGCCGGTTTTATGACGGCGTAGGTTAAGAAATAGAAGAATGAGAACAATGTGAATGTCAGAGTGAAGACAGTCTTCGAGATGTGATCTATCGATCGCGCCAACCGAGCTCTGGAGGACGCCTCTTGAGCCCGGAATATCTGAGGTCTCCTGAGCCACGCGAAGACAGAGGCGGCGGCTCTGAGTCGGTCGTCGTCGTGGACTGACACCGATCCAGACATACGCGCAGTGGGTGTCTTCAGAGCGGCGTTGAACTGGTTCATGTCGGCCAACGACCGGGTGTCGCCTTTTCGCTGCTTGTGGTTGCTCTGACTGACCACAGAAGGGTCGTCGCCTTCGACCAGCGGTGCCCGCAGTTCGAACTCTTCTTTGGTGATGCGGTCCGAGTGGAACAGAGACGAGTCGAGGAGTCGTTTGCTGTTTGGCTGCAATGGTTTAGCCGTTAAGCCGGGTCTTTGGCTCGACCTTTGGAAGCAAACCTGATGACGACAGTAATCGCTGCGATCGTCACCAGAGTTGGGGCGACTCGAGTGCGGGAGTTTGCGGTGCAGGTAATTGACGATTATGAACTCGATCATCGAGGCGTAGATGAAGAACATGCACACAAAGTCCCATAAGTTCATTGCCGTCAGGTCGGAGACCACGGGCAGTTTGGAGCGGAAACTGTTGGTGGTGGTGCAAAAGTTCAACATGGTGGTCACGCCGATCATGACCCGCGCCGGCACCGCGTTCACGTCCAGCCAGAAGCTGATGAACGAGCTGGTGACGAGCACCATGCCCGGCACAAACACCGTGCTGAAGTAGAACGACTTGTCCCGCGAGAAGACCAGAAGGACGCTGAGGCAGCTGTAGTCGAGTTGGAGTTCTTTACGCCACGTGTGGTTGTCGTTGCAGGTGTTGGTCGCGTTGCGCATCATATACGCGTTCATTGTCTTCAGCGACTCCGACGCCCGGATCGGCACTTCGCTCCACCGCAGGTCCAGATCGCGCTTCTCGTGCGATACTATTGGCATAATTGACAATTGGCGTTAGCATGTAGTTAGCATGTAGTTAGCATGTAGTTAGCATGTAGTTAGCATGTAGTTAGCATGGTCAGTCGCATGGACAGACTGGAGGAGACTCACAGCTCTCGATGGCGAAAAAGCATTTGGGACTATCGAACGGGAATATCTTGAGATTGCCCTCACAGGTCAGTATCATATTGCGTCTGTGGCGAACAAGCCTTGCTGTAATCGTGGTCATCGTCAATCATGGTTATTATGACCGTTACCTTGTCATGTAGTGAACATGACCATCTGGGAATATCCTGAGCACCAGGTGAATCGGGTCGAACTTGTCTTCGGGGTACTTGAACTCACCGTGCTTGATGAAGTAGGTGTCGGGCATCCAGATCTTATCGGCGTGAGTCAGAGCGTTTAGGTAAGAGTGCCGATTGCCGTCCTCGCCCTCGAACCGCAGCCTCGGGTCAGTCCAGGTCTGCTCCATCAAGAAGCCGATCTCGTAGGTGACACTCGACTCGTCCGGCGAGGACAGCGTCAGAAGTATGACACTCACGTTGACACACGTGGCCAGCGGGTGGTGCGGCTGGTCTGTGGCAAGAGCCAAGTCAGAGATAGGTCAGAGTTAGGTCAGTCAATCGCAATTGACATAGAACTTCAATTAAGAAGTTTGTGCCTTATCTACAATCACAGCAAATCTTCTAAATGTAAATAATTCTATTGAACACAATACCCAACAATTGAATGACCCGAACAAAAGTTAGCGCTTCACCAGTTCTCCAGCTCACCAATGAAACTCATTTGGTTTCAACAACTGTTTCACATTTTTTTTTTGTAATTTTTTCACAACTCAGATGATAATTGTCGTGAGTGTTATACAGAGTTAGCAGTGTTGGGCTAGATTTGCCTCGAATGCAATTTAAATTCTCGATACACAATAGCGTAATACTATTACTAATACAAAGGCTAAATAAGGTATAATATGGTAACCGTATTCTTGGTTAATATTACTCGTTGTTAGCAAATCATAACTTATTAATAATAACTTATGATTATAGTGGTTTGTAAGTTTGATCTTGCCAAATGATAATCAATTGGTCTAGCTTGTTTTTTAGATTAAACCGAATGCATTTTCAAAACAATAATTTTTGGAGTTGTCACTCAATGTTTGCTCATTTTATCTTTGTTTCAATCTAAAGGTGAATACGAGAATATGACCAAGTCTTGACCATATTGAGGGTTGTCCGACCTCCAGGTCAGGCCTGCATTGTCCAGGTTTGAGGGTAGCTATTAATGTGGATTTTAAGACCTTTCAAGTGTTAACATGAGAGTCCAAGCGACTGAAAACCTGTCCAGGTGGCAATCGCATTTTCTAGACCGAGCTAGATTTTCATGAATTATTGCCAGAGTCCAGGTCCTATCTAAATAGAGATGGCAACCCTGGTCGTGACAGTCATGTGCTCCGAAGCTTTCTTAGGCTAACATTTAAATTAAGACCCAATTTATTGCACGACAAACAACTATATTTCACAATTTGCTATAAGAAAACTGTTCAATGGAATAATTCCCAGAGAAGATGTGTCCTCACAACTCGAGACTGTCATATGAGAAGCACTGCATCTATTGTAGTGACGGCAATAATAACTTGCAAGATATGCGCGATCACTGATCACAGCGAACATAGTTTTTCTATCGAACTATACTTTTTTGCAAACGTAGGCATCGTTTGCATTCATTATGTATTCCCTCGAGATTTACATAAGTTATAGACACGAATATATAGTGAACTATCGATAGCGTGAACACGATTTTACAGGTGAGCAAAAAACGCGTGGCTATAGTTAGATTTGCCAGACATTTCATCATGGGTGAGCTCCTCATGTTGAATTATGGCTCAAATCAAAGGTTATTCATTCTAATTTATTGTATGAAAGTTTGATAGATCCAAGTGAAAGCATCTAGTATCGGACAAACCAGCATTTTTTGAAAGCCACAGTATTGGCGCAAATTTTTAGAGGTCTAACAACTATATTGCTATTGGAAACAA
>JAQGBE010000506.1:0-17799 GCA_034698225.1 Scheloribates latipes | reverse complement strand
ATTAGCAATAATTTATTAGGAAATCAATTTAATATATTTAAGACATTTTTATCTTCTTATCAAAACTGAAAGCAAATGATTGAAATTTAGATTATTGATTGCCTGATGATTCTACTCGTGTTCTTTGGCTCGTTCTTCGAGATCAATGCAAAACCTGTCCAAATATAATTGCATTTATAATCAATTTGGCAACAATTTAGTCAATGACTTACTACAAGACTGGAGACAATCGGTGGTCTCGTTAGCGGTCACTCCAATTCTGTGTACTTCTTAGAACTGCCGAACGCTTTGTCGATCGGATATTTGGTCCCATTTTTGGCCAACTTCTTAACCACAGCTGTCGGCAGATCGACAGCACATCTGTCGGCCAAACGGACCAAATATAAGAGACAATCGCTGAGCTCTTCCTCCAGCGCTGTCTTCTCCTTCTCTGACCAGTCTTTGAGGCCGACCTCACATTCACCTTTCCATTGGAAGACTTCTGAGAGCTCTCCGACCTCTGCCACGAGTGCCAGTAAGACATTCCTCGGAGTGTGAAACTTATCCCAATTGCGGTCACTACTGAACTTGACCTCCATTTCGCGGATCTGTTCGAGCGATGGCTCAGCGCTGAAGCCATCGAACCGATAGTCTTGAGTGTTGTCTTTGGTTTTAACTTCGGTATCGCTATTATCTTTGGTCTTGTCGTTTGACGAATCTTTCACTCGATGGTCAATCGGTGTCATAACAATGTTTTTATTGACTTCGGGTTTCAAACGTTTGGCCGACGGCTCAACCGATGGTTGACTGTCTGAAGCGTGAGATTCTTGTTCTGTTGCCGACATCTTCGGCAGAACTGATGCCAATCAATAAGAAGTGTTTGTATTGTTTTTGGTTAAATGTCAAGAGTCTTGAGTCAAGACCTCTCAGTTGTCAGTCAATGGCCTCAACTAATGGTTGGCTTCAATCAACTAAACTTCAAAAGTCAGCAAAAATTCACGACTCGTCGACCAATCGTTTGGCCGTAGATTGCAATGCATTGCGTAATGATATCTCACTCTTTGACATTCGGTTTAAAGCTCTGCTAAACTAATGTTTTCTCCCTTTCAATGCTCGAATAGAGCCTTATTTTGTAGGCCTTTAAAGCTCACAACTCTTGACTTGTATTTTGAATAACGCAATCGAAGGCGGGGTTTATGACAATCGCCGTTCAGAGAAGAGATGCGGGCATTGGTTGGCATACAATGTATTGCAGTAATGCTTGCTTTGGCTGAACGGCAGTGGCGTTCACTTGGCTTACGGTAACGACAGTTGCGATCACTGCTGTTGTTGTGCAGAGAAGTCTTTGCTGCAGAAGACTATCTCATCAAACGGTACTTCATTGGTTCCGAAGACGTCTTCATTGATGTCTCACTCACTCTTCACTGCACACTATCGCCAGCGATGGACCAGACTATTGACGACATCCTCTCCTTCGACAGCTTCCAAGTGCTGTCCACTTCACAGATGGAACCGAACTTTCGCCGTCAGATCCGACTCCTCTGTGTCTTTGGTTGTGCCGCAGCTGAAGTGATATTCGCCACAAATGATGATCGGGTGTACAGCTTTGGCCGCAACCGGTTCGGCGGACTCGGTCTCGGTTCGGAGAGTGAGGTCAAACAACCACAACTCAATCCGACGCTATCCGGCAAAAAGATCTCCAATTTTGTGGTCGGTTTCGAGCACTGGATTGCACTGACGGCCACCGGTGAGTGCTATTCCTGGGGCAACAACCAGAAGGGACAGCTCGGCATCGGCTCTCTCGAGGCCTCACGAGTGCCCCAACTCATTGATGGCTTGGCCGACGAGTTGATCACTAAAGTCTGTTGCGGAGGGTTTCACACTATGGCGCTGACCAACGATGGCCAGGTATATGATCGGCGTTTGACTTGTTCTTATGAATCTCTTTGATTGTTAGGTGTATACGTGGGGCGACAACCAGTTCGGTCAGTTGGGCGAACACAGCTTCAACAACCAGTCAGTGCCCATTCAAATATGCATTCCCGAAGATGTCGTTTCAATATCTTGTGGTAAAAAGCATTCGATGGCTTTGACAGAGACCGGAAAAGTGTATCTCTGGGGAATCAATGGCTACGGACAGCTCGGAGTATACCCGCACAGAAACTGCGAGCAGAAGTGCAGACCCGAAGCCATACCATCGCTCAGGTCTATCGAATTCACAAAAGCTATTTGCGGACCAAACCATTCGCTACTTCTCTCATCCGATGGATCTCTATATGCGTTTGGAGAGAACACTGTCGGACAGGTGGGCAACGGCTCGGTCGAGCATCAGTACAAACCCGTTCAGATCGAACCCGACATCCTATTCAAAGACGTTTTCACAAACAAAGAGAACGAGTTGTCGATCGGCATCTCCACCGACAACAGGGTCTACATCTGGGGTTCGGTCAGCAACAGGCGCTATACGACACCCAAAGAGTTGAGCGACTGTTCTGGTCTATCCCTTTTCGACATATACGCCAAATACGCCAAAAATAAGATCACTTACAAGACAGTGGTCGTCGGCTCTGATCTCAAGCCTTGGGAACTAATCAATGGTTGTGCCAAAGAGGTCGACGACAATGGGAATCAAACCAAATACTTGTCTGAATCGTCAGACAAACACAAACCGACATTTGAGTCAAACTTAAGCCAAAACACTCATAAATCGCAAACCCTTACCAAAAACATGGAAGACTTCCTGGATTTGGACAACTTCTTGAAGAACAAGTCAATCATTGACCCTGATATGAGAAGAAGAATCAGATTGTTATATGTGTTCGGTATCTATGGCTCCAAAGTGATATTGGCCACCCACGACGACCTGGTCTACTCGTTCGGGCACAACCGCGACGGGTGTCTCGGGTTGGGCACAAACGAGGAACATATCCTCAAACTAACGCTCAATAAGACTCTTAGTCGCAAACAATTATCGGACATCAGCAGCGGTTATGAGCACTGCATCGGACTGACCGCTAGCGGCCGGTGTTATGGTTGGGGTCGAAACAATTACGGTCAGCTGGGGATCGGACATGTGGTCGACACACCGGTCCCAACACTGCTCGAAGATCTGACCGACAAAAAGGTGGTTCAAGTCTCGTGCGGTTCTTATCACTCGATGGCTCTGACCAGCGATGGAGAGGTCTTCTCGTGGGGTCACAACACGTTCGCTCAGTTGGGAGACCGCACTTACAACAGCCGCGAACGACCGACACAAGTGCTGATCAACGAACCGATCGCTTCCATGTCCAGTGGTATCAACCATTCACTCGCTCTAACGCGCGATGGCTACGTGAGTAACAGTTTACTCAATGATTTGATGATAAATATAATATTATATCAAAAACTCAATTCAAACTACTATTAAACTAAACTAATTGTAAATTAATAAATGGTTGGTTGAATAGAATCAGATATGTAGAAAACTCGAAGATTATAGATTAGGATAGAGATCATTGAGAACATGAATCAAATCACTTGTATGGTGTCGTCTGAACACCATTTGTGAGCTCAAATCAGTCAAAATCTCCTCTTTTCAGGTCTACACGTGGGGCGTCAACGAGTCGGGTCAGTTGGGCCGCGAACGGGAGCGCGACATCAGAAAGGGAAGGGAGAAAGCAATGTCTAACAGACCCAAACTGATCCCTGGATTCGAAGACAAACTGTTCAAGAAAGCCATTTGCGGTCCAAACCATACAATGTTGCTCACAATAGACGGCGATGTCTACACTTTCGGTGACAATACTAGTGGACAGATCGGTAACGGACTGACTGGCGCCCAATCGCTGCCCCACAGAGTCATTATTGGCAACGATCGCAAACTCAAGAATATCATCACCTGTTTTAGAGATGACATCTCAATGGCGGTCACCGTCGACAACAAGATCTATGTCTGGGGTTTCATTCAGGGCCAGAAACTACTAAAACCTGTAGAGATTCGCCAATCTTTGGGAAAGTCTTTGTTTGACGTTTACGTCAAGATTGCGAAAAACAAAGTGACGTTCAAAGCGTTTAATATTAATGAAGAGATTGATAGAGACGTCATCGATATAGAGGTCGAGCCGTACCGACGAGTGGACCACAAGAACATTGCCGAATCCACCTACGAATCATCCGAAGAATATTCTCAATGCAATGGCACTGAAAACAATCAGTCCGCTGATGACGAGTATGTGTTCACCGAAAACGAAGACCAGATGATTGAAACTCCAATCACTGCCACAATCGGATCCACTCTTTCCGTCGAGACTACTAATGATGTTTCTAATTCTGAGACAAATACTGAAGAAGTATTTCTGAAACATTTGCGCCAATCATTCAATAACCAGAAGAATTACGACCTCATCATCAGAAGCGACGACTCAAAGGTCATCTATTGCCACAAAACGATTCTCCAGATCCGAAACCCCAAGTTCTATGAGATATTGAGCCAAAGGATCCAAAGCGACGGCAGTTCGTCAGAAGTGTCCGTCAATGGCGAGTCGTATAAATCGTTCTACGCTTTCATACAATTCTTGTATGCAATCGAACCGGAGATGGATATACAGGTTATTCCCGATCTCAAAAAGATGTCCCAATACTTCGAAGAGCCAGAGCTCAAAGACATTTGCGCTCATAAGTTGAAGCTCTTGGAGAATGTCGAGACTGTTATCGATCTGAGCTCTGTCTGTCAGCTCTACCAGAAGGCGATTGCCGACGGTTTGACTGATCTGGAGAAGTCTTGCGTTGCGTTCGCCAAAAACAATTGGAAAGCAATCGTCAAAACAGACTATTTTGAGTCACTGGAAGACTCGACGTCCAAGAGATTCATCAATTCCGTCCTCTGACTTCGACCAACTCCAACCAATTGGAGTTATAAAACACATATTTTTGTTTCAATTCATTTCGATTATATTTCTAAGAAATTGCCTGAAATTATTGTTGTTTTGTCTTTAATACTGATTATATAATTATGAAAACAAATCTCATTTTTGTCACTCCGAGAGTCAATAAACCGGTCGACAGACAGACTTCCCATTCGTTGCTCTCATATCGCACTCGCAATACCTGTGAGAAGAGCTCTGGCTTTGCGTCAATCGATTCATTCAATTTGTAGATCTGAAACAATTAGAATTTGCAATTCGAGTGGAGAAACAGCACGATATTAGCTTTAGATAGGTTAGCTTATGATGCAATCAAAATTAGCTAGACCAAAACTTGTTGGCACAGTCAGAAAGTATTTCTAATTAATTTATATTCATTCTAATTCTAAATTTATTGGACATCTAGTGACTAAATTCAGATTCAGAGCGAGTCACACAGGACAAACTAGCTCAATAACAAACTTTACTCATTCATTTCATATGCTTGATACATGTATTTGATCGCTATTCGCTGCTCATTATCAGATCGTCTGATCAAGTCAATTGCCTGGATAGTCGATAGTCAATGGTTATCCAATCGCTTCTCTCGACACTTCTCTCGTCATTTGGTTCGTTTGGTTTGCGACACGAATTTATTATAAATACCTTTCGAAGACCTTTCGTGAACCGACGGCTCCGTAATGGACACAATCGACAATATATTGGACACAAGTCTGAACAACAACGTGAGGACAGCCCTCGCAAACAAGAAACTCAGGAATAACCTAAAGCTGATCAAAATCTTCGGAGATATGGGTTCGGAAGTGATTTGTGTGACAAACGACGATCGGGTCTTCTGCTATGGCCTCAACAAAGATGGATGTCTTGGGATCGGCTCAACGCGTCAGGTATGGAACGACTCTGTGCTCAACACTTGCCTCAGCGGAAAGGGTTTGGTCGATATCGTCACGGGTCTGAACCACTGCGTCGGTCTGACCGCCGACGGCCGCTGCTATTCCTGGGGATATAACAACTACGGCCATCGGGGCATCGATTCCGCCACCAATTCGGTCGCTCCCGAACTGGTATCGGAGTTGGCGCACAAAAAGGTGGTCCAAGTAAGCTGTGGTTCGGGTCACACTCTGGTGCTCACCTCTGAACACAAGGTAACTGTTTTATCACTGACTCTATTGATGACGCCTTCCTCACAGGTGCACAGCTGGGGTCGCAACCTCTTCGGCCAACTGGGAATCGGCTCATTCAAGTACCGCTACTCACCCGTTGCGGTCGCCATTCAACACAAAATCGTTTATATCTGTGCCGGAATGCAGACCTCATTTGCACTGTCAGACTCCGGTCAGGTAATTCACGTCTAGAACGCCTCCAACATCTCCAGAGTCTCCTCTCCACAGGTCTTCGTCTGGGGCCTCAATGACAAGGGCCAGTTAGGACTGAACCCGCACTATGTGTCCAAAAACCTGAAGGGAAGTCCGTCTCAGACCAAACCATTGTGTCTGTGGGTCTCAGAGAGACAATCGTTCAAAAGCATAGTCTGCGGTCGCAATCACACACTTCTTCTGTCAACCGACGGATCAATCTTTTCATTTGGCGACAACCAGTTCGGACAGATCGGGAACGAGCAATGCGGTGGACACACGTATACTCCACACAGAGTCAATATCAACGCTCAATTCAAAGAAGTGATTTCAGACAAGACAACTGACCTATCGCTGGCCATTTCCGTTGACAACACTGTCTTCGTCTGGGGTCTTGTCAATGATGATAGGATTAATTACCCGAAAGCCTTTCACAATCCATTAAATCAATCCATTTTCGAAATTTACTGGCGATTGACTGATCGCGGAAATATGTTCAGAGCGATTGATGTCACCCAAGCCAAGAGACATCTGAAGGAAATGAGTGCCAATAAAGAGCGAGTCATTGACAGCAAAGACACCACTGATGGAAGACAAAAATCATCTGAATCTGAAAATAAGAATATTGTGCAAGAAATCAATAATTCAAAGTCCATAGAAAATAAGGTTTCGACGAATACTGAAGACATTAAGAAAGTGTTTAACGGAACCGATTCCCAGAACATCCAAATAACCGAATCAAGTGATTCGCTCGAACTTTCTTCTGTGGACTCGATCTCTTCCGACACTTCTTCCGCTTACTGGTCGTGTCTGACGAGTCCGTGCCGTATGGGAGCGACCGCTTCCAAGTTCCAGAGCATACTCTCCCAGTCCTTCGACAAACAAACTGTATCTGACCTGAAGTTCGTCTTCACGGACGGAAAGACGATTTTCTGCCACAAAACGATTCTTCAGATACGAAACAAGAAATTTTGGACCAAATGCAGTCAATATATTGGCAACGATTGCGGCCGAAGTCATAGACCATTGGATCCGCCGCTTATCGAAGTCCATAGATATGATTACAAGTGTTTCCATGCATTCCTCAGCTATTTGTATGGCTTAGAGCCTGAGTTAGACCATCAGGTGGTCACAGATGTGTCAATTCTGGCCAACATTTACGAAGAACCCGAACTGACAGACCTCTGCCAGCAATTAATTAACTCGAGAGAAGATCCCGATTTGCAGAACGTCTGCACACTCTATGAAAATGCAATTAATAACGATTTGAAGGATTTGGAGAATTTTTGCATTGATTTTGTGGCCAGAAATTGGAAGAATGTCTGCAAATCGGATGCCTTTCAAGCGATGGACGAAAAGCTTTGCGAGAAATTAATGGCTCAGATATTTAAGACTAAATGAGTGATTCAATCGTGATTTGAATGTTACGGACAAGAGGTTTGGTTTCGCCTTTGTGTTCACCTTTTTATCGTTTAATGACATTTTGTTTTGCTATTCAATATTCTTATATAAATAATATATAATTAATATACGAGTGTATGTGTAAGTGTGAGCAAGATTATAAAAATGTTTAATTATCACTCTTTTCATTGTTCACTTTTGCATAACTCTGTCCTAAATATTGCGTATATTCTAACGAAAATGAAAGACAATTTCTGTTTCACGTATTTTTCCGATTGGTTTTGTATCTGATTTATGTCTCTATCGATATATTAAACTTAGTTTTCTTGGTCTTAATTCTCTCGGTCTCTCTGTTCGGATGCAATTCAGTTCTGATTTTCAATTATTTAGAGCCAAAACTTCCTTAAATCCAAAGACTATTATCTGATGCGAAAGTGAATGGACTTTTGATTTTGTAATTTTCACTTTTAATCACTGAAATCTCGACTTTTAATTAGTTTTTGTAATTAAAAATCGAATTTCAATTAAACCGAAAGTCATTTCTAATCAAACTATTGGCAAATCAATGCGTCGTTCGATATATCAAAAAGTATTTCACAACTCCTTCACTCTTATGAGAAGTTTTGCGAAATTGAAATTAGAAATCGATTAAAAGATTTTTTTCCTGAGTTGGACTCAAAAAACTGTTTTCACTGACAATTGTTTTCTAATAAATACTTTCTTCGAATTACACACAAAAGGAAAGAATAGTTGAGATAATAGACTCAATTCATTGCATTCATTGTTGTCTTACGTCATGTTTAGGACTACTGTTAATGGCTTTCAGGTCTTAGGTCTGGTTCGGCACTAAAGCGAAGAAAGAGAAGAAACGATTGTATTATTTGACGCCAAAAATACTATTCTCTGAACCGAATAAATAAAATAATAATTTTCTAATATCAAGATTACTATTATTATCCGTTTATTTGAGAACTTCTGAACTAAACTTATTGGAAAAGTTTAAAAGTTTAGATTTATTTTTGAACCGATCGGCAAATCTGTTGCGTAATTGAGAGATGAAAAAAGCGAAACCTCTTTTCGGCGGCTTTTCATTGTTGTCGGTGTCGGACAGGGTTTGTGACAATGGGTTGGAAACACATTTGCATTATAGACATCGCAATCGAGTTATAAGAGAAATGGGTTTCTAATTATCGGGTCTTTCAATGGGAAGGACAACAATGAGAGGTCACCTCAAGAATAGCGAATCGACTTTGGATTTGGTGCTCAAAGACATTCACAATCCTTAGGCAACCCTTGAAATCATTAAATGTCTTTTTGGCCGCTCTTTCGGTTCACTGAAGTTTCATCTCTCGTGTGGTATAAGAAGTATATAAAAGACGATAAAAAAGAGCGAAAAACAAAACAAAACAAAAACTGTCTCTAAAGGCATAACTCATACACCGATTGAAGCAATACTTGACGCGAGAAGTGAAGAGAAATCCCAAAAATCAGGAAATAATAACCAATTGTTTTTCGTTTGTTATGATCGACGACTAAATTGTGATATATTTTAGTCGACGACTAATTAGAAACGGTTTGACTCTTCCGTTAAGACCTGTTGTGCCGTCTCTTTCATAGCACAAGTCATTAGTCGTGGAATCGGGAAACCGAGTGCTCGAACACTCAAACCTTGACATTCAGACCCTTAAGAAGTTAAGTACCGATTGAACGCTCGGAATAATAGTCGAGTTTAAAGCGATTCAAAACAATAATAATTCAATACTCAATGCAATAATCATTTTGTCTCTGATTTCCATTTAATAGTCTCCGCGAACGCAAAGAATGATTATCTGATTGTATAATAACTTTTACATTGTTTTCAAATCAAAAACATTTTATATAATCACTGGAAATGTTTTGGCGATTCGTTAAACGCAAGAAATTATTTAATTTTGTGTGAAATTACTTGAATTTTGTCGGCCGTTGAAAATTAATTTTCCAGAAATGTTTTGTTTTATTAGCGCAAAAGTAAATTGAAAATATTTTTGAGTTAAAATGAACAAAATTGAACAAGATTACATGGATAGAGTCATTGCAGTCGTTGCAGTCATTGATTCAACAAAAGCGAATCATCAGAATTGCGATTCGCGATCAGACTAACGATAGTTTTGGACTAATTTAGAAATTAGTTGAACGAAAAGATAATTCTGTAACGGAATGATTGATAAACACAATAAGACTATAAGTCTTAAGATTCGGATTCAAACAACACTTGAAAAGAATTATCTAATTATCGGAGAATATGTTTGTTTCGGCTGAGAATCGGCTGAATTCGCACTTTTTGTCCAAATTTAGACCAATTGTGGCGATAAAAGCGATGAAACGAATTGATTGAAAGTAAATCAAAGTCTGATCGGTTGAGTCGAGAGGTTTCTCACCTGAAAACGCTGTCGAGCGATGAGATTAGCCCTAAACTGACGGTTCGATTGACGGACTGTCAGCCGAATGTCCACATTATTGCCATTATTGACCAAATTTCAGATCAAATCCATTGAAAAAGCGTTCAATTATTCGCTCATTTTTATAGACATATAATTAGAAGAAATATCTGCAAAACCAGTCGAACGGGTCATTAAAGCGCTAAACAAAATTCAAAAACCCTTTTCTCCGATAATAACTGTTATCTAAATGTCTGAAATGTAATACAAATATGTTATAAAACTTCTGCCAAAATGTTCTAATTTTCGGCACAAAATTAATGTATAATTATTCGAAATTTTAATCTATTATTAACCGCATTATACAAATGTATTTAATAACAGACAAAACAGTGTTTGCAGTCAATTGACCGGAGAATGGGATGGGAGTGGAGGGGAAGGAAGGGCTCGCACGGGACGGACCGACACTGGGCTCGGACTCGGGTTTGCGTTGCAATAATTGTTGAACTACTTTATGGTCTCTCTCTTTCTCGGCATTGAATTTCTCGAATCAATAAATGAAATAAATGTCAAAACCTATTCAAAAGCCATAAATTAGTCCAGAGTTTGATTACATATTATGACTCGTTTTAATTGATCATTGATTACACGGATAGAGAATTATTGCCAATTCGGCCATAAATCGGGTCTCAAAGTCAATTAAATTATTGAAGAAGTGATTATTTTGACGGATAATGATAATCAAACTAATAATTGTTGCGATGATTGAAAATAGTAATACAATTGCCTAACATTTGACAGATTTATAGCTAACTTAACGGACTTTTATTGACTTTTGTTTCTATTTCTTTGCCGTTCGGAACCGTTTGGGATCGGTTCGGATGGGCTCTGGATTTCGATGAACAGGATATGAAGAAATGCTAATCGATTTGATAGCCAGAGCCGATCGGCTGTCAATTGGGCTCAACTCTCATCAGGCAATGAATAGCCGACGAAAAACAGGAAATATTCTCTGAGTTAAGCCATTCAAGCATTTGTCAGACAGTCTAATGGATTCGGAGGCCATTGGGAGCAGAATTAGCAAAGGGTATAATTGCGGTGTTAACATGCAAATTGCCCAACACTGCAATGCAATGCAAACACCCAATGCAATGATCTATCTCAGAGAGTCTGATCCCAGACGTGTACGGCAAACATTCAAAACATGCGAGATTCTTATCGCCGGCACTACCTCTTCCTCCTGAGCAGAGGTGAAGTTCACGAGTGCCTAACAGTTATAATTGGGAACAAATAGTTCATATTAGTGGACCCCCTGTGATCAGCTGTGGTCTGTGATCGTGGTTGACCTGTGCCTACCTCTGCCTCTGCCTCTGCTCCACAACCAGTCCCTCAACTCTATTGGAATGAGAAATATTCACAAACTTTAGTTAACTTTTGATTCTAAAACCAATTTATTTTCGAAATTCATTTAATAAAAGTCTCAAAAGAATGAATTCCTGTTATTTTAGGTGTTTTTCTGGTCGGTAACAGACTTTTGACACGACCTGATCACTGACAGGTAGTACACGATCGTAGACCTGATCTCATCTGATCTCGCACTCCAACACCACTTGACAGGAGCAGAGCACAAGATATTTATTGCACCAACACTTGTGAAACTGAGGAACCAAAAGATAAATTGTGAGATATACACAATTAGAATCGAGTATTCGATTACTCGATTAGATGTAAGACCAGAGACCAGAGACCTGGATATGTGTTGGTGTGAAACAAATTGCTGAATAGAAGTAGAAGTAATTGAAATCAATCCAATTATAGTCTATTTGTAATCGAAATGACATTTCATACGAAACCGATATTAAGTGATATCGACTGACATTTACCACAATTTGAATGAAACCTAGAAATCAGTTGATTAGACAAAGCTATCAGTCACTGAGAAAACACTTACCATTCGAGTGAATAATATTTTGGTCAACCGTTCGGTTATTTTAATAAAAATAACATTTATTTCAATTAAAAATAGAGATATAAGACATGAGTAAACGGAAAGTTTGGCTATTTTTAGATAATTCGACGAATTGAATGAATTTTTAATTAGATATTAATACAAAAGTTTATATAAAAATAAACGCTTTATTAGTCGGAGAGAGAGAGAGAGAGAGAGAGAGAGAGAGAGAGAGAGAGAGAGAGAGAGAGAGTCAATGAAGTAATGAAAAGAATTAATTAAAGCCAAACAAAACCTCTGAAAATGATTTTTTATCACATCTTATACTCGATTTGAGTGACCTATTCATAGCCCGAAAGGCAAACCATATTCCCCTTCAATGTCCTCAGAGAATGAATTGGATTTCTCTCTCCGAGTGATTCGCTAAACACAAGAATAGCTAAACATAAACGAAATATAATTTCTGTTCAGACCTAATGAGGCTTTCATTTGAATTATTAATGAGAATCAGAAAAGAGAGCGAATAATAATAAAATTGAAAACTAATTGTTACTTAAGTTTCGGTTTTGTTTGAATTGTTATTCGAGAAGAAGAAGTCATTAGTTTTGCAATTCTTTTATTAGATTTTTCGTAATATTCTAGAATAAAAACATTTAAGTCATCAAAAAGAAGTATTTTTCTAAATACAACTCAATTTTCAACTCATTTATAAATGATTTGTCTTTTTCTGTGTATTCCGCAAAAGAGTTTCTCCGAAACTATTGTTCGATTAAACTTTGTTTTCATTCTTATTGTTATTTTCCGTGATATTCGACCAAAAAATATTGAGTTTTCGGAAATACTCGACACAAGTTTGCGGTAAAGTCGGGAACCGTTGAGAAACTGAGCAAAACTTTTCGAGAACTTCTTTGGGGAACAGTTAGCGAACGCATGCGTGCCCTCGGAGTCGGAGCGCCGGCAGAGTGGAGGCCAACCTCTCCGCTAATGTTTCAATCATTTATTCGAAGGCAATAGTCCTATGAGTTTAACGACCAAAAAGTTGTTTTCGAGATAAATACACATTCAATACCTGTATATATATATATAAGTGTTATGCAAGTCTACATATATATAGAGTTGTGAACACATTTCTTAAGGCTCTTCGCATTTCGTATTCCGAGTGAACAGTCAATAGTCAATAGTGTGGCGAAGAATAGCGCAAAAAACGTCTCTTTCTGTTGAGAAACAGTGAATACCTGTAAAAACTATTGACTGAATCTGAAGAATAAGTGAACTGAACCTAAGCTAACGATAAAGAGTCGAATGATAATTGAGAAAAAGTAGTGTTTCTTCTGTACCTCTACTCAGACTCGGACTGCAGTACTGTTCGACTGTTCGCGAGTTGTTTCCAAACAGTCGTCAGTTTGAGTGGAAGTCGACGGCAGAGATGTTCACTGCTCTCAGAGTGAGACACATATCGTAACGTTCGTAACTTTGGCTGGACTTTGGCCACCAGTTTATCGGTGTCTGAGACAGTGCTCACACAATTGTCTCAATTGCTGTCTGAAAGTGTCGCCAATTGAATGGTAACCGAAATGCGGAAGAATTGAATGTAAATATGTTTATTACAAATCATTTTTGTCGTCAATTGTGTGTGAAATTCGAGTGCTTTACATAAATAAGTGGCGAACCGTCTGACAGACAGTAATAGCGGTTTCGACCGAAGACATCACTGACTGACTGTTCGGACAATTATCAGCGAAGAGGAAAACAACGGCTATTGTGACACAAATCTGACTGAAGTCTGACTTTTGAATCGATAATTACATCGATTTGTAATACTTATTCACATAAAAAGTGAGCAAAACTTTCGAGTTAACTATGATTTCGATAATAAGCATAAATTCTGGAACGAATGCGACCGTCAATACGAAGCCAGTTAATGGAAAGCCGAACCGAATGGCGGAAGAGACGACCGCCAGAGCGGCCAATGGCCAGAACGAGGCCAACAGCGGCGATAATAAGGGCAATAATATTGAGTATAATTCGCGAAATGTAATTAAAGTACAAACAAACTACTGTCCGACCCATAAGCCGGGTCTGAGCCGAGCCATAGCTGTGATCGATCACAACGAGCTGCACAAAGCCAGTGCCAGTGAGCCGAGCGCAGCCACTCACGAGAACGTGCTGGCGCACTCCATTAGCCATGACGAGTGCGAGGTGGACGAGGGCTTCAATGAAGATTCATCATCCTCAATTATCAGCGGCAATGCCTCCATCGTCTCCAACGGACTCCGAGGCCGCAGTCCATCGACGCCGACCGCGCCGTCGCCCGACTTCGACGACATCCGCCAGAAGTTGACTCACGTGACCATCAATGGCCCGAACGGGTCGGTTCGCGGCAAACGAAACACTGTTCGCAGTCGTATTCAGAACTACAAGGAATTGATTAAATTAGCGGTAAGTCTGACACTTGTGTTGTGCACTCATTTGCATTGCTATTATTGTTATGTAATGCTATTTAAAGTTAAGCGATATTTCCTCAAAAATATTATAATTTTCCCTCAATTTGTTTGTGACGTTAATTAAGGATTTTATATAACTTTTTAATTGACTTTTCTTTTCATTGCGAATGAAATTCTCTTCACTTAACCTAAAATCAGACGTTTTTGTGTTTTGCCAGACATTTGTGACATAAGATTAAAATATTTTCAATTATGTGAAAGACAGTCGGAGAGAGAGAGAGAGAGAGAGAGAGAGAGAGAGAGAGTGAGAGAGAGAGAGAGAGAGAGAGAGAGAGACAGACCAGTGTTTGATTCATCAGATAATTGTTTGGATTCATGTCTATAGCGGAGACTTTATTCTTAAAAATATATTTCAAATTATGATGCGATTAAATAGATTATTAAGAGAAATGTTTTCTCACTATTGAGATAATACTAATTTGGTCTCACTATTGAGTTTGGAGTTTCCACTTGCAAGATGAGACACAATTGAATTAACAGTTACCGTAATTTAATTGCAGTCAAAGCGTAAGCCGTTTGCAAACAATTTTGTTTTGTGCCGTAATTAAGACTTAACTGAGATATCGACTCAATTGTAGGTACGAGTAGTGATAAATTGATCCGGTTAGGTATTATGTGTTGTTGTGCACGATCATTGATCAGTTGTGATAATAGAAACGCCGAATCAATGATTTAATTCAATAAAAATGTTTGGTTGCATAAGAAAGACATTTATCAGCGAATGTTATCTTAGAGTTAACGCAAAGAAATGTCAATTTATTTCATTAATTATCGTAACACTAATTATCGGACTATTTTCACAGCTAGTGCTCAATAATGGGCTTATCCTCTGATAATAACTCATAAATCAAGATTCGGTGGCATTTTGTGGTAAAATTTATATCTGGTCTCAACTTTTCATTGATTACGACCGCGAAAATTGTTTTTGCTTTGCTTTGGAGGCATAGGTTTGAGCCAAAAGGTGTTCTCTAATTGCGAAAAGCGATTAAATATCCAGAATAACCAATAAATTAAGTCTGAGTTGAGACACATTAGGCATCTCTTCGGTGAGACACTTAAGACATGCATCAAAGATGAGAAATAATTATCGATTTTTCTTATTCATAAATATATTTCTTATTTATTTACACATAAAAACGATGAAAACCTAATTAGAACTAAAAACAGTCTATAATATGACTGATAACTGTTTCAAAAACTGTCTCTGATATTAACGAGTCCTCGATTGAGAGATCAATGCAAACGATAAGATAATAAGTGGTAATTCTGGACATATCTACCATTCATTGGACTCAATGCCTAATGATTTTGAGACCGATTTGTGTCGTCTTTTAAGTCAATTAATTAGATAATTGAGTTCATAGACAAAAAGCCAAGACTTAAATGAATTACAGAATTCAGGAGAAAATTAATGACATTTTTGGCCAAAAAGACAAATCGGTTAACCATTTAATGCCAATCGAGTTATCTTTTTCTCCAAAATTTTTTGCTTTTAATCCAATTCATTAATGGCTTTAATCTTTTTTATATCGAATAATATTTTATAAAATTTTTAATTATTTTGTAACTATTTATTATCTGATTGAATGCTATTTTTTATTCTGTCATTTAGAAAAATGCTTTTTGTCTCTGAGTTCACATCCTTATGAGACATCACATCACAAGTCTGGCAATTGTTGGACAACTGTCTGCTAACTCAATCAAAACTTCGATTATTATTTTTACTTTACTAGATCAATATCGAAGCCAATAAAAGTTTTTGCGATAAGCCGTACCAATAGTTGAATGGTTGGGTGTCTGGTCGTGTGAACCTGATAAACTCGATAATTCAGACATCGGCTCACAACCAGCAATGACAATGTCATCCCATGTCATCAGCTGAGCCCATAGCGCAATGTCATTCTCGCACTTTGGCCACAGAAACGCTCTTTGTTTGGCACTATTGGTGCGCAACCTTTGAGCGATATCTCCGAGCAATGAGATCGTCATTAACTGGTCTCAGATCGGGATATCTGGCGATCATTATGTGGCGAATTGGTGTCTGTCCGCCAACGATCACACACTCTCTCCTCTGCCCTCCTCTGTCCTCCCCCTCCGTCCGACCCCACCCGCGCCCACTTCCTTCCTAATTAAGACCAATTGCTTAACGAATAATTAATACAATTCGAAGCAAATAATTATTGTATTTGTAGTAAAGATTGCGTTCATTTAAATGGGAAATAAGGCGAAAGTTTGTGATCAATAATTAATTTGAGAATATGTGGGCATTTAAGACAGTTTTGATGGCTTTGATTACTTAATCGGTGACTTCGATCGTGCACTTGATTTGGCCCACTTTGGCACCGAATAGGGTCTGAGTGTTGGACTGAATATTGATTGAGACCGATGTCGATGTCGAGTGAGTTGATGTCGATTCTCGGCGTTTCTATTTAAATGCGATTTTGCGCTAAATAGCCATTTAGTGGATAATGTTTGCAATAAAACGCTGTCTTTAGTGAGTGAAGTGAGTGAGGCTAAGCCGAGACCCCCGTCGGCCGAATGTCGTTCCCAATTGAACGGCGAGTCTCTGATAAAAATAGGTTTTCCGCAAAAGATGTCGAGTCATGTCATAAACACATCCGTCACTGACGGACAGCAAAACGATAAATAAATAAATAATTTTCTGATTAAATCGTATCTCAGATTATAGTCAGTTATAGTCCGGTTGTCTTACTTTCATCCGAGCATAACATTTATGATATTTTTATTATTAGTGGCATTTGATGAGCAAATAAGTGGTGACTTCTCTGACAATTATCTTGGCTTTTATGTGACCTCAAGAGGAGGTCAAAAGTGTGCCAAAAATACTTCTTATTTATATACTTCTGACAAATATTTAAAACGGATTTCACGGCAATTCTCGTCTTAAGGATTGTTGTGTCGATTGGAGGCCAAAACACAACAAACACATCGAACACAACACAACACGACATACAGACAGACATAATACGACATAAAACCTGAAAAACATTTAGTTTGAAATCAATTTATTTATTCCGAAAAGGATCTCATGATTTATGAATGATAAATGTCGGCAAAGTGTGTGATCGGGCACACAGTTCGATGTGACAAATGGCCCGGAAGTCACCTGCAATTAGCTGACACATTGCGATGAGCTGCTAATTGGCCAATGTTAGTGACCATGTTAACTTATGTTGACTTCTATTACAGAACACGGAAAAAGCGGATTTGCAGCGCAACTTCGAGAAAGAGGAACAAAACGTTTGCGTCCTTTACATCACTTCAATGGGTATT
>JAQGBE010000505.1:0-17801 GCA_034698225.1 Scheloribates latipes | reverse complement strand
TTGCTCATTGCTCAATCAGCTGTGGCTAATGCCACTAATTTAAGACTAAAAGTGCTCAAAAGTGCCACGATCACGCTTACGATCAATTCAATGAAACGCACCAGTTACCTTGCACAAATCACTTTCCTTTTGTGGCAAACTATAATTAAGCCTGCATTACCTCATTCATGCAATTAGCGTATGGTCTAAATTGATTGAAATTTTGCTCATTTAGACTATAAACTAATAATTGTTTAGTCATTTTGAATAAGTTTTGCGTATAAATTATGAGATAATAATCAATTAGAAGTCAACACAATTTTTTGCTCAATTTCTCACTCCTTCTAACTTAATGTTTGACTAAAACTAAAGCCAAAAATAATTGTCAAATGAGTTAATCCAATGATAATTGGTTTCGAATAAAACAAACTATAATTAGTCGAATCGCGAGTCTAATCATAACCTTTGGAAGGCTTGAGACGCGATTAATGGCTTCAGAGTTGCGATTGTATGCAAATTATACGCAACGGTCGACGAAATGTCTTAATTGTGTCTCTTTGTCACTCTTGGTCTGTCTGTCTGTTTGTCACATACCTGTGCGATCTGTGCCTCGAGTGCTATCACTTCCCACATCTCTTCCTTCACTCTGGTCTTGTTGTCGGCCCCCAAAAGCATAGCCGTGTCGACCATCAGCTGGTGGTAGACCTGGACTATCGAGTTGTTTGGGCCCAGAGTTATGATTTGGCGCCTCAGGCCCAGACTCGCCTCATCCAGCTGTGAAACACATTGAATTGAATTGCTTTACATTGCTTATCAACATTGCTTATCAAGTTAATTATTCTCATATTTGCTAATTAAAAGAGATTATAATCATTAATAATTCTTATGACACTATATTTAATACAAAAGTTATTCTCTCAGACAAAAGCATATCATATCAGAAAATAATGGCCACAAAGACTCGACTTATCGGTCAATGGCTGTCCTCTACGTCTCATAACCTCAATGACAAAACCCGATTAAAAGTTTGACAAAACTTTTGTATCAATGCAATCAAATTCGAGTCATTAATGCTCGTTAATCGATAAGCAATTAACTTACGAACAAAACTTTTTTCGTGTTATTGAGGACATCTGCGATCACTTTGAACTGAACGATCATATCGGCTCTGAATCCCAATTGTCTGATCTGTTCGGTCGCCGAAATCCAGTCGAATGTGTGATTGGTTTTGTCCCATTCGGGTCCGACCACTACCGGCCACCCGCCCAACGACTCGAACGCCTCCTGAAGCGGCTGAACGCCATAGTTCTCGATCGCGGCTGTAATGCAATCGTTTAGACAATAGTTCGAAACAATTTGTTGAAAATGCGAACAAAATACAGATTTAGAGCAAAAAAAAATTGATATAAAAACTAAATTGACTTGATTTTTCACAAATCAATTTCAATTTGTAGCAGAGAGCAAGTCCAAGGTAATTCAAGGTAATTCACTTACACAAATTCATACACGACTTATACATGTTTCTCATGGTTACGATCGCTGGCATCGATTCATTTGACTTCTCCACCAAATCTGAATCATTAAATCAGATTAATTGTCTGGTAATTGAATCGATATTAAATGTGTTGCTTTTATAAACTGATTTTACCTAGATAGTATGATTAGCTAAGGTACGCTTGAACTGTCATTCGAAACAATGGGTGTCAAAGGTGTTAACTTGGATATTCATATAGTTAGTGATCATTAATTAGTAGAATTTTGGCTTAAAACAAATTTTCTATATTTATATTTATAAGAATTATTGCTAAAACTGTTTATACTGTTGATGAGTGAACTAAATAATTAGTATTGTGTGGACTGTATTATTAATATATAGAAGAATATCTCGCCTTTGAGTTGGATGTCGAGTCTCTCCCGGGACTGTTCAAAGATGGACATGTGTCCGGTCTCGTCGGGAATGGTCGTGCTTTGGATCCATCCGCCGCACGCAAACTTGTAAAAGTCATCGCACGGCTCAACGCTTTCGTCGATTAAGTTTATTATATCGGAAGCTTTTGAAAGTAGTTTTTCAATAATTAGTTAACATTTTAAAAATCACAATAATAAACAATAAATGTCTTAATTATCATAACTTAAATATTTTAGGAATCGATTCGAAACAGTCTTTTCCTTTGACTGCTATTTTTAAATATCGTGCCTTATTATACGACGCAGCTATTTATCAAGCTCATCTGCTTATATTTCAACGCAATTAACCAAAAATAAAGTTTAATGGCTTAACATTTTGGTATACAAATAGAGAATTTTGTGAATTTCAATGTCATTTCGATTTATTTATAATTCTATTATAATTGTTAAAGAGTTGTCACACTTTTACGATACTTTCAGCTCTTTATCTTCAATTAGTTTAGATTTTATATTATTTGTGATTTAATTGATAACTAAAGTGAAATTAAAAGTCATAATAAACTACTTTTTCGTGACTAATAGAGCGCTTAAATGGGGTTAAGGCGTGAATGAATCAATCGAAAGATAATTGAAATTAACTGAAACTTGGCAAATCATATATCTCAAGGTATTGTTCGGCTATTATCTAATCATAAATGAAATTAAATTATTTAAAGACAATTAATAAGCGGTTAACGAATTGTGCTGTAAAATTAGATTGATAACTATAGTTGATAATGTTTAGTTGTTATGGCCAGAAGTGGCCGAGAAGTGGAAGAATGTGTGACTGACCTGCTTTGACACATCCCGGTGTGAGACAGACTTTGGAAGCATTTGAATCAAACAACGAGTGGTCATAATTGAATCCAATACTGTTTGCGAGATCGCAATCCGTGCTATCAATACCTTTGTTGTTCAGGGCATTGGTGATGAGGACCACGATTAGGACACAGAGAGCGGCGCACAAGACTATCACTACTATGATTACAATGAGAAGCAGTTTCTCGAATCGGGTCCTAAACTTCCAGAAGGACTCCTTCTCGGGGAAGAGTGCGGACGCGAAGTTGTGCGACGGATTCACTTCCATTGAGTGCCGGCTTTCCATTTAATTGCTGTCAAAACACAGTTTTGTTAATATTATTTGCATTCAATTCGATTAAGACTTAGACTAACATTAGTTTATAAACACGAAAGAAAAGAAAAAGAATATTTCAGTGCATTTCAGACGAAGAGAATCTGAGGCAAACTTTTCAACACTAGAGAAGAGCAAAAACCGAAGCGATTCTTGAATTTATTCCAAAGGTTTTGGCAGCGAATGGAGTGCTATATCACAAACGCAACCAATATATTGGACACCATTTGACAGTTAGTTTCGAGCAATCGCTGGCACTGACTCTCAATCGACTTCAACTCACAAAACATTTATTTCTAACTGTTTTAGCATTTCTTTTCTCTGGCATTAAAATGAGAAAAGTTTTCTCTCTTTGAGAGCGACTGCGAGGCAGAGAAATGATGGAAATTATGGGATATTTGGCGTTAAACTTGTATTTTAATGGTAAGAAGCGATTGGTTGGCAGTCAGTGAGCGATACTTAAATAGAGAACGAGTTTTGAGTTCTCAGTTTTGAGAACTCAACTAAAGAATAATGGCATCGGTTTTGCACAGAATTTCAACAAAAGCTCTAATGAGTAGTGAAATCGGCATAAAAAATAATGGAAACACACAAACCATTGATTTTCAAAACTACAAAAATAGAATTTTACTTTTGATTGATTTCACTTTTGTGTCGAACTTTATATACGGTTTGGCGAATGCGAGTGAATCCCAATCGCATACCAGAGCCTCAGCCGACGCATCCGATCGGGTCTTCCCTATAGTAAAGCCATATCTTCACAGATCGTCACTGTTTACCGCAAACACCGATATCTGTGTCGTTGTCATAGCGATTGCTTATTTAACTGGATTGACAAGTGAGTGAGGCAAGTGTCCAGGCACAGTCTGCACAGTCTGCCACACTATGCCACACTTGGCATACTCTTGCACACACTTGCAGGATAGCTCAGTCGTGCGACACAAACGAACAGAAAATCAATGCAAACGAAGCGATCGATGCATTGCAAGAGTGGATACTTTGGTTCACCACTTGTCAGACATTATTCAAATGGAATAAACAACAAATTTTATTATTAAAACACTGTTTGCCGAACACAAACCGAACGGATGACAGTATTGGTTATGGCTATGGTTTGTTTGTGTGCAATTGCCTGTTGTTGCGACCACCACCACCACCACCACCACCTTGCGCAAACTGTGTCACTCGATGCCCAACAATTTTCAATTGTTCTCCGGCTATATCACACAAATGGCTATTACCTGGATTGTCTAAAAATATACTTTTGTTGTGTGAGACACAAAAAGATGTTATCTTAGCCCTCATCACAATCTTGCTTTTGATGACACTCTTATACAACAATCTCTTATACAGCGATCACTCATTGTTAGCGAACACCGATTTGAGGCCCACTTATAGGTTCGCCACTTATTTTCATACCTAATAGCTATTTATTTATAGGTATTTGTGTTCTATTGTTTGAATTTCACTCATTTTACGGAATAAAGTGAAAGTCAATTCGGTTTAATTAAATTTCACACCTCTTCCCGTGAAATCAAAACCAAACGAACAAAAAGAAAAATTCAATTTCACTTAAATTAATTGCATTTCAAATAAAGTGAAGATTTGATGGAATAAATACATTAAACATTGCACAAGAAGTGGTTGAATACCAAGGCTGAACATCTCAGGCAATTCGATTAATAAGCAATATTACAGATTGTCGGACATATTTCAGTGGAAATTCATTGCTAATGATGTTTAATTTGGGGCCATTGATGAGCTAGGTGAAGTGGGTGAAGTGGGCGAGCTCTTAATCATCAATGCGATTGTCTGTGAGAGCGTTCGAGTAATTCCGTGAAGATTACCGTAAATTATGTAAAGATTGAAAGAGAAATGTGAGTCAAATAGACAGATATTAAGGCTAATAATGAATTAATTGATAGCTTTCCTCATTAAACCGATAATCAACTCCTACTTACTGTAAGTGCACAATACCCTGTAAAAGAGCCCTGTATTCTGAGGTTAGGGTAAATCACTGTTACGTCGGCTCGAATTGTCTCGTGTTCTTGAAAGGGCTCTTAAAAATAGAATTTCAATAATTATTGAGAAGATGGCAAAAGTTTGGAAAACGTTTGGTTTTTTCCTAATCGCATTCGACCGTTTGTCCTCTAAGACGAACGTGATCAGTTTTATTTATTTGTCTAATTGCAACAATATGTCTTGCTCAATTTTGATTGGTCTCGGAATAAATAGATTTTCATCTTTCGGATAAAAAACTTAATTTGTGTGACTATTTTGGCTAAAAATTAAGCAATTATAATTTAGCTAGTTTGCATAATAATAAATCGTGCAAAACAGTAACAAAAAGGAGAATTATAATTGGAAGATAATGCGATCTTGTTTGTTTTGGCACTAAAACAATATTAATTATAAATAGCTTTGAAGAGAAGGTAAGCTCTTCTTTCTTATCCGCATTTTTTGGTATAAATAATTGGTTTCTAATTATTTTAGTGGTTAAGTGACTCGTATTTTACGAGACGTGTAGTAAACGTAGAAATAAATTGAGTGCAAAACTAAATGAATTCTTAATTCAAATTAATGTCTTGAATGGCATTGGATCTGATCGTTAGCCGACATTCGTTCGCAAAACCTCTCCGTCTGGTTGTGAAAGTCGTCTTTGGGTTGGGTTTTGTCGGCCAATGTATTGTATTATACAAAACATCGCTAATTATTATAATCAGGTATTATATGAGAGATTTCTTGTTTATCGGTCGCCTCCGAGTGATTCATAAGAAACAATTCATCGGAAAATTATTGTAATTCTGATTCACTTGTATTGTGTCTGATATCACAGCCAATGAATGTATTTATGAAATCATTTGTTGAGAATTTCAGAATATTCTTAACTATCTATTCAACGATTGGATCAGACTTTGCACTGATTCGGAACCAATGAAAGGCGCAGATAAGAGAACAATAGCTCGAGTAGTGATATACCAATTAGCGAATCGTGGTTTCACTTCCTCTGCAATATTCTAATTAATTGCTTTCAATAGACGACAAGCAAACAAATGAGATAATGCAAGAGCATTCATGGCAACAGCTGCCGAGACCAATCACCAATCACCTTGATCATCGCTCACCTTTGGAAGGGTTGCGATAATCGATAGAAATTAGAGTCGAATAGAAAAGAAGTGAACAAAAGTGGACTCAAATAATGAAGTAATAGATAACCGGAATGTTGTGCTATCGCCAGTCAATAGTGCAATATCTAGGTCAATTGCATATTGGAACTGGATCACTGACAGCACTCGCAACAACTTAAGCAAATATTGTCTTTATTTTGAGACTAATATCTATTGGGAAACCAATTTCTGTGATCTCTTCGCCGGTGAGACAAATATTTTAATGAATTTATTGAACTAAAGGTTAGAAAACTTCGTATAAATTGCAGAATAAATGGTTTAATAGAATTTATTTCGAATCTTTTCAGATAAAGTAATTTTGGTCTGAGATGTGAGTTACCTTGCTCTGGCACATTATGAAGCAATTCTAACCGGATTTGAGTCTCGATGATTGTATGAGTCATATAGGGATTGATTTCGTAACGAATTCAATCAGATTCATTAGAAACTTGACAAGGTACAACACAATTCGTCTGGAATCAAGGCAAAAACACATTGCATAACAACTCACCCAGATATAATATAACTCCGAGGCTTTATTCTGGCTAATTGAACTTGATCACCGAATCTCAGACGAAATATGAGCTGCGAGCGCACATTACGTGAAGATAGAGGCCAAACAAGAAACAAATTAACAAGGACAAGAGCTATTTAATCAGCGATTCCGCTGAAAAGGCTCTTTCGGTGAACTCTCTGTAAAATAGTTTAATCAAACGGTTTTAAACTAATTGGAAGCCAACCGCAGGTCTGGACTGAAGTGAAGTGCAATTCTGCGATCAATTGTCAGTCGAGTGAACAGAGCTCTGACTTAATTGTAATTAAACTCAAGTCTAGTCTTCAGCGAATCGTATAAATCACAAGACAAATGAGGAGAAGACCAGAATTGGTTATTATTTATAGTGAATCCACTCCAAGGCTATTGAGCTCATGCTTTCTATATTTATATAATATAACTGTTATATACTTTCTATTAGTTTTAATTATTTTAAACCCAGTTATCGTTAAAACACTAATCACTCGCATAACAGAAGAGAAGATTAATATTGTGTTTAGTTTTAAGAGCTTCGAAAGTGTGACAGACTTTCAAATAATAGTAATTAATAATTAATAACTCGAGTCTAACCATACGTTTAGCCAATCGTTTCCATAACTCAAAGCAATCAAAACATTTTTGGCAAACATCTCAACAAAAATTGTCGATCGAGTGCTTTGATTAGTGTTGGATTTGCAAATCAGACCAATGATCAGGATATCGAGATAATGAGCTTGTTGCTAACAAGTTGCTAGTTGCTTGATGGCTTTTGTATGATAATTTCACGACAGGAACATCCAATGAATCTAATCTGACATAAGCTTACCAGGTAGGTCAGAAAATACATGTAAATCAATCCCTAATGAGTGCCGAAGACTTGCTTGCTTACCTTGTAGCAAGTCTACAATGCAATTCGGCAATTTATAATCTTGGTGGTTTGTCTAATCAATTCTAATCAATTGAGATAAATCACTTTCTCCTGATATTCAAGGTGAAAAGTTATGTCATAGTGTTTGTAAATGTTGTAGTTTTGTAATAAAAAATAACTTGAACACAATCAGAAAGTGGCATTGGCACTTCTTGGCACGTTGGATCTTTAAAATAGCTCATTAAATATTAATCAAGTGGCAGCAGTAAAGTTCCATCAGAGAGCCAACAGACATCCTTGATCATTGAACGCCACTTTACAAGCATTTAACGGTAAAATCACAGTAAAAAATAAAAGTAGGAGAGATTTGCAATTAATCATAGATTATATTAAAGAATCGAATGTCAAACGAATGACTGAAAAAGTGGTTGTCGTTTGGCTTTGAATGGCGTTCGGCGAAGGACTGGATCCCAATTGAGATTATTATCTCCCGTTTACGACAGACTCGACATAAGTCGAGACGAACCGCCAAATACTGGCGTTTGTGTTGGGTTTGGAAATAGAAATCACTGAGAATAACAGCAAATTAAGACACGACCGGAGATTACTATTTATATTTCTTTTTTGTTAGTCAATTAATTTCAATAAATTCATATTCTTTCTTAACATTAAAGGGTTTCAATTCTATATTTTATTTAGTTTTCTAACGTTAATAACGATTAAAAACAAATTTATATTCAATTTAGGAAAATAATTGAATGAAAAATAAGTTCGTTATTAATATATCCTTTAATTTATTCGTTTAATTTCCTTTTTAGGCCACAAATCGATGTTCAATGGGTCTCTCTCTCTCTCTCTCTCTCTCTCTCTCTCTCTCTCTCTCTCTCTCCCCTCTCATTCAATTGTTATTTAATAATCATTTCTATGAATAAGTCAATACATGTTAAGAGTTGTTGAACTTGAATGCATTACTCGTTTCATCGCTGGCATACATATAATGGTGAGTATTTAAATCAAACACAATATGCGATGAATGCGGTGAATGACAATTGAATGCAATCGACTGACGGCTTATTTTCACTCTCATTATTGTTATCAAAACTGTTCCTCAAATATCACTATTTTTAACGCCGTTTCCCAAACTCGTTAATAGAATAATCGGATTCTTCTTATTATTATTTACTTTTTTGTTGTGCTATTTATAGCCAAGAATACCATATAAGCCGTAATGGCATCCAATATTTCAAATTAACTGGCATTCGATGACCAAGTTTTGTCTTATTTTTGGATTTTTGATCAACAAAAAGAAGTTTTTTGTTTGCCTTTCGCTTCAAACCAAATATAATATTATTGCTATTGATTTCAAGCGTCAAACTATTAAACCATATCTAATGTCAATATATTTTCCTATTTTTGCCAATTATCGCATAATTTCACAGATATTTGAGTCAATGCGGAACACAAAAAAGCAATCGTTATTTCAAAGAGTTTTTTGGTTTTGTTTCGTCGGTTATATATATTTATTTAACTAATAAGTCATTTATTGACTCAATTTTTAGGCTCTCTGTTTGTCTTTCCGTATTTGTGTTTTAATTATTTTAATCAAATTATCGTTCAATTTGTGGCGAATGACTGTAATTTGAATTATAAATATTGGCTTTTCGTCCATTCAAACTCCGCTTTAACTCGATTATGGTTACGTCAACTCTTTCATACTGTCCAAGCTCTCAGTTACCCATAAATTCTGCAAGTTTACTGGACAAGGCCAAATGATCTTCAGTGGTTCTAGAGTAATCGGCCCGGGGCGCACCTGTCGTGGGGAGGGGAGCAGTGTTAAGGGGAGCAGTGTCAGAGGGATGCCGATGCTATCATGCAATCAAGAGTGAGATCATAGGGAAGATTCAATTTATTCCATTTTAACCTTCGCTTTGCTGCGAATTAATTTCATTTCAGATTAATTGATAACAAGTTCAAGAAAAACAACAATAAGTGTCTGTCGTTTTGCATCGCATTTCACGTCAGATGACAACTCATTTACAAAATCATTCTTTGAAATTAATTAAACGTTGTTTTGATTTATAAATGTTATGAAAGAAAACAAAACAAAATTCTCAGAATTTCACTGCAATTTCAGCGAATCTTATGACAAATGCAAGATTATTGATGACCAATATTGTTGTTTTTGTCCTCGCAATCTTGATTTATCTAGTCATTATAGGAAATCACAATACAAACACCATTGATAAATGTGAAGCCGGATAAAAATGTCGAGACCTTGAATAGGTATTAATCTAAATTATATAAAACGTTTCCTATGTTTTCTAATCATCGAAAATTATGATATTGTAAACAAATGTTAAGTTAAAACTCGAGACAATTTCGTTGACAGAATTATTACTCTGTTTTTAACCAAAACAAATGTTTTTATAATATTCTGAAAATTATACGCAAAATATCAACGAATATCCATCATTACAATCACGGGTTTTCGCCGTGCTGGAATTTACGCACAAGTCTTTTGCATTTTCTTGAAAACAACTTGCTTATTTAGTATTTTTCTATTTTGTATCAACGTGTGAAGATCGTATCGTGTGTAATTAGCTTGCAAGTTTATGAGCACATCATGAGACACACTTTAATTTTGTATAAACATGTTGAATAATTATCTAGATGCAATCTCAGTGAAATACTTTCCAATGAACTTGCAATACAAAGATTGTCCTCTAAGTGAATAACCATTTCCTAGGATTAAAGACTTCAAAAACAGGGGGATCCCTAACCTAAGCCCTTGGTGTCTCCTGTAGTGGATATGTACGTGTATTTGAACGGATGATTGATTTTGTCTAACTCTATGTCAATTCATTGCTTATTTTCACTTATTATAAATTACAATATTTTAACCAAAATATGTAAATGTAAATAATGTAATATTAAAATTACTTACTTTTCATTCAACATCAAAGTGAAGCGACATTTTCGATATTGAAAGCGACAGTCGAATGAATTCAATGTTAAAAGTCGTACGAATCGGTGGACCCAATAGTTTCAGTCCACACAAGCAATGGACAGACTTTCAGATCAAAGTCACACTTATTTCGAGCAACAAAAGTGAAATTGTTTTCCATGAAAATTATGCCTTTTGGCCGAAAATTTTTAAGAGTTTTAAGAGTGAAAACAGACGGGAAATGCTGTGGAATGACATTCGAATGAACTGACTTACAAATGCAACGATTGTTTTCTGGGATAACTGTTTCACACTTTATTAGGTAAACGATTGTATTTGAAATAGACTTTTCTGGGTCTCATACTTAATGACAATCGCAAATCACTAATGCATTATCTGATTGAATGACATTTTCGACAGTATTTCTATTCAAACAACAATTCTATTGAATAATAATTTTTTTCTTTTCGGATAATTATTGCAATTCTTCCGCAAAACATATCTCTTAACGAATCAATAATTTTGAAAATGACTTTCGATTACTTGAATACTGTCGTCAATTTAACGACTCGTCAAAAGAAGTTTCGATAGTCTTAGGGTTGAGACAAAAATATTCAGGAAATGAGACCAAACGATGAGTTATCCCAGTATTCAATTGAAAGGTATTTGCAATTCAAGTAAACAATTGAAGCGAACGTCGAAAGTGACAAAAAACATATTTTGTTATAACACAAGCATTTGTATGAAAGACTGAATACTAAATTACAACAAAACAATGACTTTGAAAGTGAATTCAAAAGCAATTAGTTATTGAAATCATGACTTACTTTTGCAGACAACTCAGTGCGGCTCAGCTCAGGGCAGACCTCTTTCGCCACTTCGCTCTTGGCTTTCAATGTCGCGGCGACTCTGCAGACAATCGAACAGATCTGACGATAAGTGAATAACTTTCTTCGCTTTTGGTGGCTTTGTTTTAAACTTGGACTCGAACTCGAAGACCGGGTCGAAGATGAGGACACCTACACAACACACGTAACGAACCTTTACTTCATTTTTCAAATATAAGGCACATCTCAGACACAAAACGCATTATTTTTAGGGATGAAACGAAAGATAATTCAAATTTATGCTGCCTTTAAATTTATTTTTAACCCCAAACACTCTGTACATTAACTCTACTGCCGATTCCTTGATATATAGTCAGGTGTTAAAAATAACCAAGATCTATTGGCCGCACTTAATTTAAAACAGAAGTTAATTCTACCCTCTTATTAGATAATTGAGCATTGGCAGTTTTAAACTCATCACAAATATTATAATCGCATTCAATAGCCGAAAATAGCTCTAAATCGAGCAGTAATGAGCTAGCTCACACCAATAATGCTCACACCTGTGCATCACTGCACAGTAGAGGCACTCACTCTTACCGATCACTAGTTGAGACACAACTTTTGATTTCGTTGTAAGCGAACCGACGAATAAATTACTCGTTTTTTGGCGTTCACTCGATTTGAAGTTTGACTTACGTTTGAATTATAAAGACAAAAGTTTGTAGACTTTTCTCCGCTAAACTAATGGCAATAACTCTTTCTTTATTGTTTGGATTCATTAAAAAGTCAAAGAAATTTGACAAAAGATTGCATTCAATCATTAGCTAGTCTTCATGTCTGTCCTGTCCTGTGCACTGTCTGACAAGCCTTGTCTGACAAGCCTTGTCTGACTCAACGAACCCGATCATCTCAGATCATCACATCGCTTGTCAGAGTCGATCCGCCAATTAAAACCCAATCGACTCTGTCATCACTTTCTAATCTACTCCTCAAATGTTTTAATGGCCTAAAAGATCACCCAGCCATTTTACTATTGTGGCATAACATTGATTTATATATAAATTGTTAATTAATTAATAAATTATAATTAGTTATAAACGTATTTAAAGTGCAAATTAACATTCGTTAGGACAGGCTGTGAGCGCAACGATATGTCACGATCAATGAAATAGAAGCATGGCATCCCAAATATTATCATCATGATTCAATTTACATGATTTTCATTGCATTGAATCGATTGGAACCTATTTTTAAGTCGAGCTCACATTTGCTATTCATATGTTCAAAATGGACAAATCAGGTCCAACTAAATTCGAATAATCGAATTTAGTGACCAAGACTGGCTTATTAGATAGGCTACTAACAAGCTTAACAAAGTGTTCGTCGAGTTAATAAATTTCTTAGCTGCAACTCACAGAAAAAATTCAATTGAATAGGTTTGATCATCATTAATAAGCTAGATCAATTCAGTGCCTCTAATTAAAAAGCAGGCATGATGAACTGGGGAGGTTTCCTAAACCCCACCTGGGATCGCAAATTTGCAAAGTGTGGAGATCAAGTCACGAAAAATGTGCTGATTTAACTAAATCAAAGCTAAATTAAGCCAAACTACAGGTGACCTAACCTAACCCAAGCAGTAATAGCCAATAGTTATGGTTGTCAGCACTCACTGGCGCTCTCTGTCGCCACTACGTCAGTGATGTGGGGTCCGAATGCTTGTCAGCCCTTCCCTGCCCTTCGACGCCGTAATAACTGAGCGGTCGATAAGTTGTTTGTGTTGTTGAGAGTCGACTGTGTTGTCAGTGAAGACATATTGGATCAGTTGTGCGCACATTAACCACATTTGGCACTCATGTCTCCGCCAAAAGACGGCCCCAAATAGTGTCGATGCAGTCGCTGTCAGTGGACGAGCCGCCGGTACTGCCCATAGGCACCGACGTGTCCGCTAAATACAAGGGCGCCTTTTGCGAGGCCAAGATCAAGAAGATCAACAGAAACGTCAGGTGCAAACTGACCCTCAAACAGGGCAACCACTCTCTCACCGTCGATGACGAACACATCGTCTCGGGGCTGCTTCGGGTCGGCAGCCAAGTGACCGTCAAACACAATGGCCAACAGGTCGAGGCCATGATCAACAAGATAATGGACCAGAGCTTCTACACCGTGGTCTTCGACGACGGCGATGAGGCCACTCTCAAGAGAAGCTCTCTGTGCCTCAAGTCTGGCAAACACTTCGCCGAATCGGAAACCCTGGACCAGTTACCGCTGACCAATCCCGAGCACTTCGGCAATCCGGTCTCACTCGGTATGCGTACAGTTGGCACTTGCATGCGATGACTCCATCGCTGACCCACTGATCACTAATTGTCACCTAATCTGGCTTTTCGTTCGCTTCTTTGCCTCACCTTTTCATTCCTCCAAAGACTGAACTGAAAACTCGTTTTTGTATTGAAGATATTTTTGTTTTTACCTCTGATAAGAATTTTTAAAACTAATTTTCCGCTTTTCGATCTCAACAAGCAATCGATCGTTGAATTCCACATCAAATCGCTTAATACTTCTTCTCTCGCAATGACAGGCCGTAGACGCCGGCGCCGACAGAACAACTCGGACTCTGAAGACGACGACCCGGATGAGGGTCAGAGCGGTTCGCCGCCAGAGAAGGACCCGGATTGGGGCAAAATAGTGTGCGTCGAGTATGGCGACAAACGAGGCTCAAAAAAAGATATTTGGTTCCCGGCCCTGATTGTCGCGCCCACAGCACAGGACGCGACGATGAAGACAGTGTCCAAAGACGAGTATTTGGTCCGCAGCTTCAAAGACGGCCGCTTCTACAAAGTGAACCGTAAGGACGCCCGAGAGTTCACCAAAGAGATGATTCTCTCGAAGGCTGAGAGCAATTCATCGGCGCTCAGGTCTGCCATCGAGAAAGCGCTGGCGTTTTTGGAGAAACAAGAGCTACCAAACCATTGGGACTATGATCTGCTTATGGGAAATGTCATACCACAGGTTTGTCTGTTATTGTCAACCAATTGTAAACCGAATAATGTTGTCAATTGATAGATCGAGGAAGAAATTGATACGAGCGAAGAGTTTGACTCAGCTCTGGAGGACAGCGACGACGAACAGTCGGAAGAAAAGGACAGATTCGTGGCACAGCTCTATAAATATATGGACGAAAGAGGGACGCCTATCAATCGGGCGCCTTCTGTCGGCGGCAAAGACTTGAATTTATATAAATTGTATCGAATCGTTGTTAAAATGGGTGGCTATAACCGCGTGACCAATAAGAACTCGTGGCGCACGGTCTACAACAACCTCGGACTGACTGTCATTAACACGACTTCGGGCAAAGAGTCGGCGGCAGTCCTTCAGCTGAAGGCCGCATACAAAAAGTTTTTGCACAGTTTTGACGACTTTTACCGCAAACTTGGCTGCACTATAACTGTCAATAGCAGGACATCCCGACCCTCGCGCGGCGAACGGGTCAGAGAGGAGAGACCTGTGGCCAAGAAAAGTGTGAAGAAGGAGAAGGAGTCGAAGAAAGAGGAGCCCAAAGAGGAGAATAGAGAAGCTAAAGAAACGAGTAGTTCCGTTGCTGTAGAAGTAGTTATTACCCGAGACAAAGATAGTAAGGCCACCAAAGACAATGTTGCCACTAAAGAAGATATCAAAGAGGAAACAAAGCCCTCCAAAGAGAGCAAAGAGGATATTAAGGTCAAGACGGAAGACATTCCTTCAGACGAGAGAAAGCGTGGCAGAGGTCGCAAAAGGCGAGACGGACCTAATGACGAGCCTCCCGGTGATGAGGAATCGATGACCGGTCACTCGACGATAGATGATTCGGACGAAGACGACCACAAAAGTAAGTGATTATTGAATATTAATTGTCTTAAATTGACGAAATGTTTGGATCAGATTCGAAAGTAGACGAGTCTCTGATCAAAGTCGGCGACGGTCTCAAAGTGAAGTACGGCCGCGGCCGTCAGCTCAAGGTGTACGAGGCCAAGGTTCTTAAGATAGAGTTGGACACTGTTAAGAACAAAAACAAGTACTTCGTTCACTATTCCGGTTGGAATTCCCGGTACGACGAGTGGATTAAAAAGTCGCGAATCGTTCAGTTAGTTCGCGACCGTTCGCCGCGACGGCGCAGCGGCAAACTCAAGAACAAAGGCGAAACACTTCAAGAAGTGTCGGCCACTGTTCCCACCGCTCAAAGTCAAGGCTCTGTAATACCGTCGTTAAGTTCCCAGAATTCTGTCTCATCTGTCAACTCGAACGACGAGTCGAGTCGGCACTCATCCCAATCACAACCGGCTAAAAGAGGTCGTCCACCGAATAGTGGCAAAAGTGGTTCCATAAAAGATGTCGCCGTTAAAGAAGAACCTAAATCTCAGGCCTCTCAAGAGAAACAGTCACAATCATCACCTCAACCAACACAAGCGTCTGATGCGAAAGGTATGCTTTGCTTACAAACTGTGCCAATCATCACGATTTGTGTGACCACAGGCGGGAGACGCGGTCGACCACCTCTGGCGGCCAAAAAAGAGAAACTGACTCGAAGTAAGTCTATGACAGACGACCAGTCGACGAACGACTCGTTCGCCACCTCTTCTATAGCCGACGACTCGATGTCAAAAACGGACGAAAAGAAAATCAATGCAAACTTGTCTTCAGATAATGAAGTGTCTGATAAAAATGACGACAAAGATGTGTCTGAAGACGTGGTGATTGAGAAGAAGACAGTACAACCGCCCGAATTGCACGATGAAAATACTGTTGAAAACAAAATGACTTATGAAGAGCCGGTTCTTCCGTCTGTCAGTCCCGTTACTGTCAAGACTGAGCCAACCGTTGAACCGTCTGTTATCACGCCTATTGTCAACGAAGTTATCGGAGCAGTTCCGCGAACCAGTGATCACAAGGAAGAGAGCGATACAAAAGAAGAGACGAAAGCCGTAGCTATGAAAGACGCGTTTGACTTTGTCGACGAGGAGATGGCCAAAGAAGAGGAGCCGCTTAAGGAACAGCTGAAGAAAAAACGAAAGTCTAAGGACGACGGGAAGAAAGGAATTAATAAAATAGTTATTCCGAGTGAAAAGACTGAAAAAAGTAGAGAAGTTTTTAATGAAGACAATGAAGTTAGAGGTAACGGAAGGTCTAATAGCTTTTCGAGGAAGTCGTCCAAAAAGGTGAGAAAGACCAACCTTGAAGTCGCCGAGAAGACTGACGAAGTGCCCAAAGAGAAGCCGGTCCTCACTGAAGAGAAACCACTGCCACCAGTGCTCCAAAAAGAAAGTCCGACAAAACCTGAAGAACTTGACATAAAACCCAAGTTTAAGCCCATGACTGAAACGAAAAGTTCTCATTCGAGTGGCGAAAGTCCGCCACAAAGAGAGCCAAAGCACAAAAGAAAGGGACGTAAGAGAAAAGAAGAGGAAACGCCGACTCAGCTGAAGAAGAAGGTAAAGCCATCGAAATTGGAGCTCCAAGAAGAGGACAGCAATCTTGAAGTACAAAAGCTGTTTGAATCGTACAGCTCTTCGACACCACCTCAAGAATCTGATGTCTCGCCAGTCGAAGAGATGAAAGTATTGCCGCAATTCACTAATGACATCAATCCATCACAACAAGAGTGTCTGTCCTCTGACTTCCTCCTCTGCGAAGAGGCAGTGCCGGCTAGTCCTGAAAAGGTGCCGCAACTCGACGAGCAAATGGATGACTCGCTTCCGCTACAAGAATCGCCTCACAGTTATCACTCGTCTCCCACTCAATCACCCGAAGACTCTGGCAATAAAGAGGCCAAAGGCAGCGGCGGCTCCAATTCGGAACTGGAGAACGAGCCGATCGTATCGACCAAAGACGACACCAACAAAATGGAATCGTTTCCGTCGCCGACACACGACGAGGACAGTATGATATCGCGACCCGAGTGCAGCAAATCTCCGATTTCGCCCAAAAAGCGAAGGCGAGGTCGGGTTAGGACTACTTCACAGTCGGAGGGCTGCCATTCAAAGGAAAGGATTGGATGCAAAACAAGAGGCTCTTCCGGTATGTCGTTGACTGTCATTGCATTCAAACGGGTTATTATGAATGAACTGTTGTTGTTATTCAGGTCGCAGTCGAGCCGAACGCCACTCACCGCTGACGGCACTCGAGCACCGAATGCCGTTCTCATTGACTCCGATATCATTTCATAATTTCGTTCCCGAATCGAAATATAATTTCTGCAAACCATTGGATGAGTCAATAGACGCCGACAAACGCATTAACATTTTGCAGGAGAGACTCCAAGAGCTGAGGAAGACTTACATGAATATCAAACAGGAGGTGGCGGTACTCGAGAGGAAGAAGAAGAAGGCCAGACGTAAGGAGAAGGAGAGGAAGGACTTGAGTAACGGC